>SEYY01002215.1:55000-57500 GCA_009176605.1 Armadillidium nasatum | reverse complement strand
ATATATATATATATATATATATATATATATATATATATATATATATATATATATATATATATATCGTGGTGGAGAATGTCTGAAAAAAAGGGGAAAAATTAAATGAAGTTGATTGGATGAACTGAAAGAGTTAACAGTGAAGATCGATGTCTAATGAAGAGAAGATTGAGAATTATGGTTCAGACAAAGGAAGGAATGTAATGTATGTGTGAAAAGGTTCTAGTACAGATATAACTTTTTAAAAAGAAATTCCACTGAAACAATAGCATTATAATATATATATATATATATATATATATATATATATTATATATATATATATATATATATATATATATATATATATATATATATATATATATATATATATATATATATATATATCAAAGGCCGATATCCCCAAAATACGAAGCTTGTTCATGTGTGGAAATATTTCAGAGTAGTTGAATAAAATAGAGAGAATGAATGGAAAGCTGGCTGACTTCATCACTTTTCATTGGAGGAGGTTTGGAACTAAAAAGTTGTTGAGAGTTTATTGTCTATTGTAATAGTATTTAATCCACTATAAATTGAAAAGCCTTGGACTTGCTTTTAAAAATTCATTTTGTGTTGGGAGTGTGGGAAGGTGGAACCAAAACTATACTCCATTCATGGAAGGTCGAAACCTCAATTCGGAAAAAAGCAACTGGGGTGGTTGTGAAGAGACTTTGAAGGGGTCTTAGATCACTAAACGTTTTAGTAACTTACCTAGTAAGAGACACCATAAGAATCTTACTAGAAAAATCACGAGGAAAAAGAAGCTAAAAATGATTAAGTGAGGGCAAAGTTTGAGTTGTGGGTATCGATGTTGCTGCATCTGAGGGAAAGGCAGCGTTGAGTAGATTGATGAAAAAAAAAATATATTTTTTTTTTCTTTAATTATTAAAAATAATCTTACGTTTTCTCTGCCTGTAATTAGAAATGCAAGAAAGGTCAGACAAAGATCAGTTGCTCCAAACACAAGATATTTGTTGTTGTGACAGGGAGAGACATCGACGCAAAATGATACGAGTCATGGAGTAATGTGACCACTGGAATATCATTAATAAATGTAAGAAAATAATAGAAGTGGATAGTACAAAACGGTAATAAGCACCATTATTAATGGGATAAACTGCAATCATTTACAACTGCTGTTAATCAGTTGGACAGGAAATCCGAGATAAAATTTTCGAATGCTTTCCACAAGTCCAAAAGAGGATAAACAAAAAGACTCAAACCAATCGTCGTATTGAGATTGGACCTAAAATCATTGATCAGAGTGTTCCTTCAAACATACAAGCTATCTCAGATAACAATGGAGGAATGAAAAGGGGTTTGAATGGGTTCGATAATTTTGAAAAGAACAGGGATAATCAGTCGGATGGTAAATAATTAAATTAATTTATGAGAATCTTGCCATTTTACGGCACATAGTTAAATGAGTGTTTTCTTTGAGAGAGAAGTTAAAATAGAGATAGCCAATGACAAAAATAAATAACCCGAATGGTGTAGTTAGTTGGAGCAATTGTACAAGCAAATATTTTGAAAATCTCAGGAGGAATACCATCATAAACATAAAGCCTTGTTGGTTGGTATTTATTTCAGGGAGACCAGAAATCACATTAGTACTATACTACTCCCATTTTAGGAAACTAGGCTTAACGGTTTTAGATAGGTGAAACCGTGAAAATGAAGAAAGAGAAGCAGTAGAATGCTCTGAAGTAGATTTTGAGGTAAAGGTTGGAGCTAAGAATTCATTTTTATCTGAAGGCTTGACAGCCATGGAGTCGTCAGAATAAACAAAGAGAGAAAAAAAAGTGTACATTTTTTTTTGCCGAAAGAGACAGGGAAGAAGAGGAACCAGAAAGGTTATTGCACAATTTAGTATTGAAATATAATTAAGCTTTATTAATCGATTTTAAAACGACTGTATTTCTGTTTCCCTCTAACGGTTAGACAGTATATATATATATATATATTATATATATATATATATATATATATATATATATATATATATATATATATATATATATATATATATATATATATATATATATATATATATATATACTATTTGGTTGAAATTTTCTAATTGGCAAAAATTTTGTAAATCCGACCTGTAATTATCAGTTGTGGAAAAGGGGTTCTCCGCAAGGTCAAAAAGGCCGCAATTTTGCCCTTGCAATTCTAGACCTTGACACTACGGTATCTGAAGGGATGTGACAACCAAACAATGTTTTTTTTATCATTGTTATGAATATATATATATATATATATATATATATATATATATATATATATATATATATATTATATATATATATATATATATATATATATATATATATATATAATATATATATATATATGAGAGAGAGGGAGGTGCGTGTATGTGTGTGTGTGTGTGAAGAATTACAGGTAAAAGAGGTAAAAATTAGCATAAGTTTGTTTATTTAATTCTATTGCACGCCCTGGG
>SEYY01002215.1:47500-52500 GCA_009176605.1 Armadillidium nasatum | reverse complement strand
TTTGTTCACAAGAAGTGTTATTTAATATTGTTTTAAAGTCATCATGTTTTAAATTTTTGGCTTTTGGCCATCATTGTCTGTACACTTTTTGAGTTGTTTTCTGAGGACTCCAAGACTCGATGGGCCATGTTAGGTGGAACAGTGGCTATCTCTCGCTGAATAATAACCTTAAAGGGCGTCAAGGGTTTGTGGTTGATGAGTATGCATTCGTGATTTAAGTAACCCAACAGATAACAATCACAATGAGTGATTCTAGAGGTGTCCAACATCTCCGCACGCAACAAGATCAGCCGATCTGGAAACTTAAAAATTGCTTTGAAATTTGAGCTGTATGTGCTTTAGTTTCATCTTACTGAAACAACATATCGCACTCTTCAAGCTCAGGATGTTCGAGTTGTGACCTTAAAAAGGTTTACTAGCATATGGATGTAATGTACAGAGGATACGGTAATGGAAACACCACCCCTCTTCTAAGAAATTAGGACCAGTGATAACGACGCTCTACACAGTCACTCGTTTGGAGTGCAACAGTCTTTCGTGTAGCATGCAAGGGTTGCCTTCAGACCAGAAGCGAAACTTTTTTTTTTTGCATACTTACACAGCTAGTCAAGTGAAAAAGAATTTCGTCATTGCACAAGAGTAGTAACAGCATCTTCCTGAACATGTTGCAGAATATTCACTTATAACTCTTGAAGCCCAACCAAGTCTATCGCATTGAGTTTTTGCAAAACCATCATTTTAAATGGATGTAAGTGGAGGTTTTTGTGTAAGATTTTCCTTTAGAATATATTTTCAATTGATTTCCTAATTTCCTATAACTAATGAACGCTTCCGTGCGTAACGTTTCGGAGAGTGCACAACAGATCGCCTCAATGATTCAGTATTTTCCAGCGTACGAGCGCTCCTAGGTCGACCAGGTAATTTTCTTATTGAAGTTGGACCTGTTGCCGTGAAATTCTAAACTCACTGTAGGATGATTTTCCGATCTAGAAAGTTTTAGTTACTTGAAATACCGGAACATTTTCGAAAGGTCCTCACCGCTTCGATCACGGAACAGTTTGTAAAAAACACTTCCATAGCAAACGTACGACATGCACCAGACCAAGACATGTTGGTGACTGATTACGGTTGGACTTGGATTACCAAATACTAACACTCCCTGGCTCTGCTCCTCCTTTTTCACTACTGTCAGTGCAACAGGTTTTCGAAGTGTGATATTTTTTGGATATATATATATATATATATATATATATATATATATATATATATATATATATATATATATTATATATATATATATTTATATATATATATATATATATATATATATATATATATATATATATATATATATATATATACCCAACTCTTTTTCTATTTTTCATTAATGACTTTTCTATTACTTCCATCACCTATCCACTCTCATGGCGATGACCCCACCCTTCATTACTCCTTTCAGTTTCATAAATATTTTAAAAATATGTATTTGCATCAACAGCAGTTGATGCAAAGAGGTTGGCTTGGAGCAACTAGCTTCCGACCTTCCTCTTATTACAAATTCGGGCAGTTTTTCAATGCCTAAAAAACTCAATTTCTCCATCTGTAGTAGTTCCACTCAAACAATTCTCCTGGAAAAGAAGGAGGCTAGGGTTTTTCATTTTAGAAATTGTTTCGCTCCTCCCACCTTTCTACAATTTCTTTGGACCCATCAAATTGTTATATCACTTTCTCTGTTCCATCGCTATATTTTAACGGACACTATTGTTTTGAACTCTCGCGTCGCATACCTCCTCCTTTGAGAAGAGCTCGTGCGACACGTCATTCTAGAAAGTCTCATCTTTTCTCTGTCCAACTCTTTAACCCCAGACTTAACCGCTATGCTCAGTCTTACATGTATTCTACACACTCCCTTTATCTATTTTCCCACCGTCTTTCACTTTCACACCTTCAAACGCAATGTATCGGAACATGTCGGCCTTGACCAAAAATAAGATGTTCCCCAACTTTGGTGGAAATTGGTAGGCCTCTCACCTTTGTCCACCAGCGAATATATATATATATAATATTTATATATATATATATAATATATATATATATATATATATATATATATATATATATATATATATATATATATATATATATATATATTATATATATATTATATATATATATATAATATATATATATATATTATATATACTTAATTCCATGTTTGTAATGTAAATAAATTAATAAATTTTTGAATTCATATTTACATTTATTCAACATAAATAGCCAAAGATTATTGCAGTGCTATTACATAGAATACTGTTGAAAAAAACAAATTAAATGGCATATAATATACAAAGATATTGGACGCTTTAATAATGTGAAAATTGAGAATTTTATTCTTAACCGAATATCCAACCGGATAACCGGATCGTAACCAGATATCTGACCCATCCCTAATTATAATACTGATTTCGATTATATAGTTTTTCCTCTAGAGCTTTTTTTTTTTACTTTTCAAAAATAAATACCCCTTTAAAAACTAGATTTAACATTGAGATTGTTTTCGGAAGATATGGCAGTAACTTTTTATTATCTAATCATATTGGTTTAGGTTTTAACTTACAAAAAGAGGTAAAGATTTTTTTTATTTTATTTGTTTGTGTTGGTTAAGTCGCTTCATGTTATTGTGTTATTATTGTGTTATTGCATCAAACTTGATCTGTTTTTAATTAGGCTTCTTAAATACTCACACAGCTCAACTTGTAGATTTTTTGAAGAATGTTTTTCTTTTCTCTTTGTATTATCAAGCTTGACCTGACAAAATATATTTTTCTGAACGTTTGAGAATAAGGGAAGGGAATTCCTTCCCCTTCTTCAATGTTTTTGGGAGAAAAAAAGTTTCTTTAATTACTTAGGCCATATTTAAAGAAGACATCTCGGTCAGAGCATAAAATTACTTAGGCCATATTTAAAGAAGACATCTCGGTCAGAGCATAAAATTACTTAGGCCATATTTAAAGAAGACATCTCGGTCAGAGCATAAAATTACTTAGGCCATATTTAAAGAAGACATCTCGGTCAGAGCATAAAATTACTTAGGCCATATTTAAAGAAGACATCTCGGTCAGAGCATAAAATTACTTAGGCCATATTTAAAGAAGACATCTCGGTCAGAGCATAAAATTACTTAGGCCATATTTAAAGAAGACATCTCGGTTAGAGCATAAAATTACTTAGGCCAAATTTAAAGAAGACATCTCGGTCAGAGCATAAAATTACTTAGGCCAAATTTAAAGAAGACATCTCGGTCAGAGCATAAAGAAGAATCTCGGTCAGAGCATAAAATTACTTAGGCCATATTTAAAGAAGACATCTCGGTCAGAGCATAAAATTACTTAGGCCATATTTAAAGAAGACATCTCATCAGATCATAAATTAAGTCTAGTATCTAATAACCAATTTTTAAAGCAGCGCTAAATGAATTAATAAACAAAAGTAAGCCTGGTAAGCTTTTGGCTGAATCTGCTTTCAAATATTTAAGCAACATTAATTAAGGAAATCAAAAAACCTATCTAACTTTATTGTTGTCTTTTATTTGTCCTTTAAATATAAATTTTTAGGTCAGTTAATTAAAAAAAGTTAGGACAGATAGAATGAACTTTTTATTCAAAATATTTATTTGATAAAATAGTGTTCCAGCACCCTGTTTTTCATTTTAACTATCTTAGTTTTATGGGGACGCCCAGTGATCCATATGAACTCGGGGTCACTCTCAAAGAGTTGGGTTCCCGAAACTCCCTTAAAAAAAAAAAAAAAAAAAAAAAAACAAAGAGATTTCTAGAATAGAAGTATGTTGACATCTCTTCTATATTCTAGAATCTAGATAGTTAACTAGTTTGAAGATAGTACACAGTATGAACACTATTAAGTTAATTAGTTATTTTAAATTATTTTGTTGTCTAATTTGGACTGATACGGGAGTGGGTGCGTTTATCTGCGCGCGCGTGTTTAGCAAAATACTTGAACGAGAGACGTATATATATATATATATATATATATATATATATATATATATATATATATATATATATATATATATATATATATATATATATATATATATATATATATATATATATATATATATATATATTACACTGTTATTTGCATGTTCTTTCTATGAAGTTATATAATTTTGGTTCACTCTGTTATTCATTTAACCTCTTATATTTTAGGGCACCTTGTTATTTGCATGTTAATTCTATGAACTGTTAAGTAAAATTTTTGGTTCACATTGTTGTTATTCATTCACTCAGTTATAGTTTTAGTTAAGTAAAATTTTTGGTTCACATTGTTGTTATTCATTCACTCAGTTATAGTTTTAGGACACTCTACCTACACGTTAATTTTATGATCTGTTAGGTGATGTTTTTTGGTTCATTCACCCTGTTGCTGTTCACTCACCCTGTTATAGTTTTTAGACACCCATTTATATACATGCTAATTCTCCGAACTGTTAAGTTATATTCCAAATTTTACCCTAAATTCACTTGTTCAATTTATTTATCACTTATCTCTACTAATTATTCTAAATAATATGGCAATCTAAACTCTAAAATAGAGAACAACCTTTCTTCTTCTCCTTTCTTTGAAATCATCATTTTAAGTGATTTAAATGTTCACCACAGTCAGTGGCTTTCTTCTAGTTCTCAAGATACAGTCAGTGAACTTGCCTTCCATTTCTTAAACTTCCCTTCAATCCAAGAAGTCCTTGAGTAGATGGTGCAACTCCCTACTCATATTCCTGACCGTCTTTGAAATGAACACAGTATTCTAGACTTTTATTCACTTCTAATCCTTCCCCTTTACCTTTTAAACTCTATCCGTCTTTGGGTTACTCTTATCACCTTCTTATCTCGACATACTCCTCTATATCTTCAAGTATTTTTCCGCTTATAGCGAGGAAATGTTTGTTGCATTTCGGTTGTACGTTTTTGATTTCCTAT
>SEYY01002215.1:35000-37500 GCA_009176605.1 Armadillidium nasatum | reverse complement strand
GCGGGAACTGGTACTGAAATTCGATATTTGGTAATTAAAATGCATCATTCACTTATATATATATATATATATATATATATATATATATATATATATATATATATATATATATATATATATATATATATATATATATATATATATATATATATATATATATATATATATATATAACCACATAAACCGTGGAGTGAAATTTTTAAATTTTTGTACTATCGTGGTACAGAGGTAATACTCTGTCTTACCAGTTTAGGGATCAGGGTTCGAATCCCCAATAGTAAACTTGAAATTGTATATATATATATATATATATATATATATATATATATATATATATATATATATATATATATATATATATATATATATATATATATATATATATATATATATATATTATATATATTATTTTTTTTTTTTTTTTTTTTTATTTTTTATTATTATTTTTATTTTTTTTTTTTTTTATACTTAAATTTGTAAATTAAATTTTGTTAAGACAAGTGTTAAGCCCTGTTATTAGAAGGAAAATTGATTTATTTTTTAATTTATTTATTTAATTGTTTTTTTTTTTTTTTTTTTTTTTTGCATCTGAAATGCTTTGTATTTATTACTTAATACATTTTAAAATCATGTAAGCGTAATAATGTATTAATAAATTAGGAAATAATAGTTGAAAATTTTAAAATAAAAGTATTAAACGAATGAATAAAATGTTAATAGGAAAAAAAAAGATAAGGGAACGTTGTAATATGTAATAAGATATTATTATTATTATTATTATTATTATTATTATTATTATTATTATTATTATTATTATTTATTATTTATTTATTTATTATTTTATAAGATTGAATTCTAAGCGAGCTTCTTAAGGAAATAATAGCTAGAGCTGTCTCAATATATATATATATATATATATATATATATATATATATATATATATATATATATATATATATATATATATATATATATATATATATATATATATATATATATATATATATATATATATATATATATATTATATATATATATAATGTGAGTTTATTCCTTATGTAAATGGTGTAAAAAGTGTTACATGTTTAAATCGTGACTTCAAAATTTGTAGTTAACAAATTTTGCCTAAAAAATGAGAAGGGTTATTTGTTAAATTTTGTGGTTTACCTTTTGTGTAAATGAAGAGCGAAGAGAAAATTCGGTTGCTTACCGGATTACAGAGGAATGGCCCGGCCTAACACAACTGTATATTTTCTAATAAGGGTAACGTTTCGGAGTGCGCCTACATCCTTTTCACCCGGAATGTAAATAAGCTTAATTGATTAAAAAATGAAATATTATTAGGGATTAAGGATTGTTGAATAGTGTTTAAAATAGGATTTTATTATCCCTTAATGTATATCAGGGACGGTTGGAAGAAAATCCGGAGATGTAATACTGCAAAAGATATTTTAACTAAATCGATGGGACAAGTGACAAAATTGTCACAACGAAAAAATATGCTGTTTATATGAAAGAAGCTTCACTTTTTTTATTATACTCTGAGCGTACTAAAAAATTAATTGAATTAGGAATGTTTTTTTTTGTTTTGTTTTTGGTTTTTTAAAGTTTACCACCGCTCCCTGGAAGAGCCCATTTTTAGGAGGTGGCAGAAATATAAAATAAAAATATTCACCCAATCCCAGCCTAACGCAAATCTAGAGAAAACTAGACATAAGTAAGCAAAGAGAAGGAGGAAACCTAAAGGAAGGGAGCTTGGAGAGTAGTGACTCATGCCACACCCCCTTAAAAGCCTTGGAAATGTCAAGCGCCACCACACAAGACTCCCCATAAACCCTAAGAGCAGAAGACCATAGATCAGTAAGATAGGAAAGTATGTCACCAGTAGACCTCTTAGTTCGAAAGCCGTACTGATAATCTGAAAGAAGGGAGTGAGACTCCAGATGATTCAGGAAATGAAAGTTAGGAGAGTTTGAATGATTTTAGATAGAACACAAGTGAGAGCTGTAGGACGATAGTTAGTGGGATCAGAGCGGCTACCCTTCTTCGTGTATTAGTATTAAGTCATAGAGAGTAGAGTTGGACAAGGACAGGCGCCAGTTCAGACGCACATTCCTCCAGAACACGGGGAAGAGAGCCATCTGGCTACTGGCCTTCCTGACGTTCATAGTTCCCAGGATCCCATCATGTGAAATCACAGGTGACGATAAGTGACACCTGAGAGGAGAAGGGAGCCGGAATCGTTCATGATTCAATTGGAGGAAAAAAGGAGTCCGAAGAGATTCCTTTTTCAGAAGGAGTATTAGCAACAGAGCCGTCAGGACGAATAAGAGGAGGAAAGGCAGATTTACAGAAGTTATTAGAGATGTTTTTGGCTAGAGGCCAAATATTTTTATCTGTTGGAGAACCAAGGAGGTCAGCGCACTTCCTTTTAGTGAAAGTATGTTTGGCCCTTCGAATAATATCCTTACAGCGATTCCGAGCTGAATAAACATCAGTA
>SEYY01002215.1:20000-25000 GCA_009176605.1 Armadillidium nasatum | reverse complement strand
AATTATATACTTTTTGATAGTTATTAATTCGGTATCACCATGATAATCGGCATTACTTCATCGAATATAACCCACTTAAATTTTTGGTACTTAACACTGGTACTAATGACTGGCCTCTATCGATAGAGTGAATGAGTTAAGTGGAAAATACTGTTTGTGAAAACAATGGGGAATACACTAGTACTAGTGTGGGTATAGTTGAAGTTGTAAAATACGGTTCTGACCATCATAATACATCATACAAGGTTCTGATCATCATAATACATCATACATAAATGAAAGACAAAAATTACTAGTACAACGAAATAAGTATTAAAAAATCAAAGCTAACTGTAACATTTGAGTACTTATATCTAAGATAGGTTGTGTTTAGGTAGACTGATATTGTAGAAGTAAGGTCTGTATATTCGTTTGAGTACATATATCTAAGATAGGTTGTGTTTAGGTAGACTGATATTGAAGTAGTAAGGTCTGTTTAGTCATTTGAATACATATATAAGATAGGTTGTGTTTAGATTGACTGATATTGTAGTAGTATGGTTTGTATATTCGTTCACTCCAATCCTCTGGAGGATTTTATCCCTGGCAACGACAGAATCCAATATCAATTCTTAAATCTTACTCGATAATAAAGGCTATAAAATAGAAATACTAAATATTCGTTAATTAAATACAATAGCAATAAATATTGTATTAAAATTTTGTCTGTGAAAAAAAGGAAGGAGAAAAAAAAAATATTGATGTAGTTAAAATATATGAAATAAATGTGAAGATAAAATATAGAGGTAATAATTGGTAAAAATTGGACAGGTGAACTGCGTACCTGCTGAAGTCGTTAGATTTACCTATCAAAATTTAAAACTACCTGCAATTATTATTTAAAAATAAAAAATTAAATTAAAAAAAAAAAAAAAAAAAATAAAAATATAATATAAATATATATAATATATATATATATATATATATATATATATATATATATATATATATATATATATATATATATATATATATATATATATATATATATATATATATATATATATATATATATATATCGAGAGAGAGAGAGAGAGATATTAATCAAAAAGATACCCTCTCTCTTTCAACCTCTCTATTGCCTCTGTCTCTCTCTCTCTACGTCTCTCACTAATTTTCTCCCCTCCCCCCTTCTCCCTCCAAATATTGAACAGGTCTCCGCCATGGACGATGATACCGGAAATAATGCTAGGCTTACCTACAGCATTCGGGAAAAAGAATTTGAAAATGTTTTTGGCGTCTTCCCCAATTCTGGATCGCTCTATCTGAAAAAGGTAAAATTTATTGCTTTCCTCACTTAGGCCTTACTTATATATATATATATATATATATATATATATATATATATATATATATATATATATATATATATATATATATATATATATATATATATATATATATATATATATATATAAAAGCTGTATCTCTGATAAGGTTTTAGAGAAACAATAATTATATATTATAAATATCATTATTTATTGTGTTATTTTTATACTTAGAGAAAATACGATACCCTTATATATATATATATATATATATATATATATATATATATATATATATATATATATATATATATATATATATATATATATATATATATATATATATATATATATATATATATTGTTCTCTCTCTTGGAGGTTTTGGACCGGGAGTCGAGGGACAGTTATGTGTTAACGGTTGTGGCGACGGACAACGGCATACCGATATCGACGGCTTCGACGACGGTTACCATTGCTGTGTTGGACGTTAACGATAATGCGCCCGTCTTCAGTAAACAGGTAAAGTATCAATGTTATTTATAAGAACAGTATATATATATATATATATATATATATATATATATATATATATATATATATATATATATATATATATATATATATATATATATATATATATATATATATATATATATATATATATATATATATATATATATATATATATATATATATATATATATATATATATATATATATATATATATATATATATATATATATATATATATATATATATATATATATATATATATATCAAAAGTGGCATTTTTGTAAATATGACAAAATTAATATAAAGAAAAAAGGTAAATATTTTGGTGGTACTATAGCAAGGGTTCTCAATTTGGGGGGTCCATCCCCCTGGGGAGGCGTGCTATCCCTCAAATTAATTTTGGCAATAAAGATATAATATAATTATAAAAGAACATTGAAGTATATATTTAGAATTTTAAGCATAGACGTTGGTGGATAGTGTGACCTTTTACAATAATATAAAAAAAAGGGGGTATGGACCTCAAAAGATTGAGAACCCCTGCACTATAGTATGGGGACCCTAATTTCGGAGATGTAAATGCATGGCACACCAATCGTGCGTGGTAGTGAAGAGATAATTAATAAGAGCAAATCCTTTACAGAATAAGTATAAATATATAGTAAATTTAGACTAAAATTTTCTGCATTAAAATAAAAGTAATATATATATATATATATATATATATATATATATATATATATATATATATATATATATATATATATATATATATATATATATATATATATATATATATATATATAATTAATAAATGGAGGAGCGCAGCATTTTATTAAAATTATTTTCTGAATAAAAAAAAAAATTAGGTAAAAAGTAAACGAGGTAACTAAATGAAAAAAAATAAAATTATATGAAATGAAAAATATAAATTAAAAATAAATTCTGTTTTTCATGTAGAATTTCTGGGTATACAAATATCAGCTGACATATGTAAACAAATATATTATTTACAAATATTTATTTTAACTTAGTTAACACTTGGTCAATTATTCATTGGATCAATAGCAGGAAAAGTTTAAAAGGAAGAATTAAGATATTTTAACAGACTTTAGCATCATCCATCGTTAAAATTATTGTAACCAATGCATACGAGATATATTTTTATAAGAAAAAAAAAACGTTTATTAATGTTTATTACTATTAAAACTTCACATATTAATTTTTGTGCAATTATATTTAAGCCCAAAAAAAAAAAAAAATAAAAAAAGTTTTTACGAATGTAAATATAAGGACCTAACTTAACTGACAACTGTTTACATCACGTGACAATCCAGATTCCCAGCAGGTAGTTTCAAGATTGAAATTTATTTTGGATGTAAATCTCGTTACTCGTGGGACAGTTTTGCTTGAAGAATCTTTAAAGATCTTTACTGAACCTTTACCATGAAACGTGTTTGAACTTATTAAAGTTGGAACAGTTTGACCATGTGAAGAAGGATATCTTGACGTGGGTGCTAGTGACAGGGATTCCTCCTTTCCTTTGTTTTGTATTCCTGTAAATGGACAAAAAATGTTTTAAGAATGTCGCTAACACCACCCTATAAACACGCATATATATATATATATATATATATATATATATATATATATATATATATATATATATATATATATATATATATATATATATATATATATATATATATATATATATAATATAATTAATATAATAAATAATAATGATAATAATAATAATAATAATAATAATAATAATAATAATAATAATAATAATAATAGGCATAAATGAAATGAAAGCTAAATAATAATAATAACACAAATGTCAAAAAAATTTGCATTGATATATCGATGTTTTCATATATCGATATTTATATCGATATTTTCATATATCGAAGGTCAGACAACTTCTTAACCCTCTACCATATATATATATATATATATATATATATATATATATATATATATATATATATATATATATATATATATATATATATATATATATATATATATATATATATATATATATATATATATAATATATGGGATGTATTTTATGTATTGCAGGTGTACGAGTTCACTATAGAAGAAAATCTGAGCCCCGGAACCCGCGTTGGCGAAGTCAAGGCGACCGACAAAGATTTGGGGAACAACGCGTCTCTTCGTTTTTCAATAAAATCGAATAATTCCTTTACCATCAACCCTGTTTCAGGTACTTGTGTGTGCGTACGTGAATGTGTGACTATGTCCGTGTGCGTATGTGAATGTGTGACTATGTCCGTGTGCGGATTCAGTACGTAGAGTATAATTATCAAAATTATTTGGCATGTTACGATTACTGGTGCTATCCAAGATGGCTGCCAGGTTGAGTGACTCTCTGTATGTGTTTGTGTGTGTGTATGTGTCATCTTGCATGTTTGTGTATGTATTTCGATGTTGTTGTTAGTGTTATATTTATTGTTTCGATGTATTAGATACAAAGTATTTTTTTTTTATTGAACCATATATTTTTTTGTTTTTTTTTATTTTATTTTTTTTTATTTTTTTTTTTTTTTTTTTTTTTATTTTTTTTTTTTTTATTTTTTTTTACTTTTTTTTTTTAAAAAAAAAATAATTTTTTTTTAATTTTTTTTATTTATTTTTTACTTTTTGAAAAAATAATCTTATCATAAGAATATATGAAGTTGTCTTAAAATAATGAAGGGGATATTATTTAAAAAATATTTTTAAAAAATCTTATCTTTAGATCAGGTTGGCTTAAAATAATGAAGAGATATCTAATTAGATAATACGAGACTGTCTTAAAATAATAATAAAGGGATATTAAAAAGATAATCTTATCCTAAAATAATTTGAAGTTCTCTGAAAGTAAAGAAGGAATATCTAAAAAGATAAAAAATCTTATCTTTAGATATTTTGAAGTCTTAAAATAAAGAAGGAATATCTAAAAAGATAAAAAAAAACTTATCTTTAAATATTTTGAAGTTGTCTTAAAATAAAGAAGCAATATCTAAAAAGGTAAAAAATCTTATCTTTACATAAATTGAAGTTGTCTTAAAATAAGGAAGAGTTTCATATTACCTTAAGGTTATATTTTTAGATATTTCTTTTAGATATCTTGAAATATTGAAAATATACCTGAAGAAATAATCTTATC
>SEYY01002215.1:7500-12500 GCA_009176605.1 Armadillidium nasatum | reverse complement strand
TGAGGAGAGAGGGGGGTGTAGAAATATTATTTTGTAGAATGAAAAATTGATTGACCAACCCTACATTTTCTGAGTCTGGGTTTCAAAAGGTTGTATGTGCATTATTTGAGAGAATAGGTTTGGGAACCCTGCTTTAGAGGGTCAATCGGGTCGGACATTTGTTGCGATTTTTAGATTTGGCAAAAATTATTTATTCAGCCAGCCAGAGGGCGTGGCGCGAGGGAGCAGAAGAAGGCAAAAATGTATTTTTTTTTTTGTAGAATGTCCTTAACTAATAAACCATATGACTTGTTTTTGAAAACCACATTCGTATTTCTTCTTTATATTAAAAATCACCCTCCTTTATACATACCTTCAAACCCTTATGAGCAGGGTATTTGGGGGGGGGGGGAAAGGCAATGTTCAGAATCGTCCCGATTTTTGGGCAGGAAAATATGGTCACCTTAGTGTAGGTGTATTTATGTATACATTTTTTTCAAAAGAAATTTGAACAAGTATTTATAGATAACTGAATAAAATTCAACTTGTAAAACGGGAAGTAGTCAATGAGAGATTTGTGTGTGTGTGCGCGCGCTATATATATATATATATATATATATATATATATATATATATATATATATATATATATATATATATATATATATATATATATATATATATATATATATATATATATATATATATATATATATTGTAGTACTTTTTGTTTATTAAGTTGTTGAATTTTGTTGTTATTAATTGTACTTTATTCATGTTTATTATTGTTTGTTTTATTACGATGTTATTAATTAAAGTTGTTACTCCTTTCTCAGGTATTGGACCATGAAGCAAAATCAGTGTACCAAGTTGTGGTCCAGGCGACGGATCAAGGTAATCCACCACGGTCCGTGAATATGACCATTCGGATAGATGCATTGGACCTTAACGATAATAGTCCAACTTTTTCATCTTCGTCCCTAACTTTTACAATAAGAGAAGGCATCGAAGTCGGTGGAGAAATTGGACAGGTTATGGCTGTAGACAGGGATGGAGGTGATAATGGGCGAATAGCATATTCTATACTGTCTGGGAATTTGAACGGTACCTTTGATATTAATCGAACAACTGGACAACTTTTCACTACAAGAGAAGTAGATTATGAACTTATATCTGAATATATGTTGCAAGTGAAGGCGATTGATTCCTCTTCTGTTAATCCACAAAGTTCAATAATAAATATCAAAATAGAAGTAGAAGATATTAATGACCAGGCTCCTGTATTTAAGGAAGATCCTGTTATCTTTTCCATCAGTGAAAGTTTGACTATAGGTTCTGTCGTGTGGAATTTTACTGCCTTCGACTTAGATTCTGGATCCAATGGAGAGGTACTTTATTCCTTAACACAACAAACGCCTAAAAAGGCTTTTAAACTTGATTCTTCCAGTGGTGTTTTAACTTTAATGACACCTCTTGATCATGAAGAGATAAAAGAATATCTTTTAGTAGTCACAGCAACTGACCAGCCTTCTGATGAAAACATGAAACTAAGGTCATCAGTTACAGCTAGAATTTTAGTCGAAGATTATAACGATAACGCTCCAACTTTCGTATCGAAAAACAGAATTGATATTTTGGAGGATGAACCTATTGGTTTTCCTGTACTTCACGTCAGAGCAACTGACCATGATTCCCTTGATAATGGTCGAATAACATATATCATCAATTCCGGTAACGAAAAGGGACATTTTGATCTTGAGTATGAAACAGGAATACTTACGGTTGCTAAACCACTTGACAGGGAAACAATAAGTCATTACATGTTAAACGTTACAGCTTCAGACCACGGTGAGCCTCAAAGATCAGCTGTGCAAAAAATTGACGTATTTATTGTGGATATTAACGATAACGCACCAAAGTTTAGTCAAGCAATTTATAGAGCTGAAGTATCTGAAGGTTCTTCTCCAGGTACTCACGTAACACGTGTCACTGCATCCGATAACGATCAAGGTTCAAATGGTAACCTTACTTACATTATTCCAGCTGGGATAGGGGACAACAAATTCAGAATTAATCCTGCGACAGGAGAAATAAGAACCGTTGCGACCCTTGATAGGGAAGAAAAAGAGGAATATTCTCTCACTGTTTATGTGAGAGACGGAGCCCTTCCTGCCCTTTATGACACAGCTTCTGTTTTAGTATCTCTTTCAGATATTAATGATCATGCACCTGAATTTAGGGATTCCTGTTATCCCTTACGAGTACCCGAAAACACGGATTTGTCTGTCATTCACACCGTTCTTGCCACAGACAAAGACTCGGGGAATAACGGTGAAGTGACGTACTCCATAGTAGGAGGAGATCCCGCCACAAATTTTAATATTGATTCTTATACCGGTCAGCTTTCCGCTAAACCTTTGGACAGAGAAGAAACTGGAAAATATTACTTAGTTATAGCTGCCGAAGATCGGGGTGAAACGCCATTAAGAGGTATTTGCAACATAACCATAACTGTTGAGGATCAAAATGACAATGACCCCCAATTCACCCAGAATAAATATTCCATGACTGTGCCCGAAAACACTCCTCTGGAAACCACCGTATTACAAGTTCAAGCGAGAGACCGAGACAAAGGCGAGAACGCGAGGATAACCTATTCCCTTAGCAACGAAACTCAATGGCTTTTCAAAATTGATAACGAGACTGGGATTATTACTACTGCAGGGTAAGCATATTAAAATTCACTTTGTGTACTTCTGTTTATTTGTGTCGTTGCCAAAAAAATTTCAATTAATTTAACTTGGCATCTATAATTATATATTACTATAAGTGTAATATTTTATATATACATATATATATATATATATATATATATATATATATATATATATATATATATATATATATATATATATATATATATATATATATATATATATATATATATATATATATATATATATATATATATATATATATATATATATATTGTAGGAACTTGGACAGAGAAAAACAAAGCATTTATAACTTCGAAGTTAGGGCCATAGATGGCGGAAGTTATGACGCCCGTTCGGAAAGCGCTCAGGTGCAGATAACTATTTCAGATATCAATGATAATGAACCTGTTTTCACGGAGTACCCCTTCAAGGTTCAGGTACCCATTTACAAGCAACCTGGACAGCAACTCGTTAAAGTCGTCGCAGAAGACAAGGATGAAGGGTCTAATGGGGATATTGTTTATAGGTGAATTAATTGAATTAATTAATTAGTTTATTAATTAATTAGTTTATTGTCTTTGAAATGTCTCTTAATGATTATTAAGTTGAGTATCTCTATAAAATATAATTATTAATTATATAATTATTTATTGATGGAAAATATTCTTCATTTGGTGCTCATAATTTTCTTTGCTTTTGTGAATTAATTTAGATATAAGAAATAATTGTTAGATTAGTTATATTTTTTCCGTTTGTATTAATAAATATTACCTCGAAAGGCCAGAGTCAAGAAATTAAAAAATTTGAAGTTTAAAAAATAAAAATTAAAAACTTTTTTGATTCATGTAGACCATTTTTTTGGGTCGTTCTTATAGTATATAGTTCTCATTCAGAATAAAGTTTCTCTTGTAAAATATGTAATGCTATAAAGTTTATCAGTTCTCTTGCCATTGGAATAGAGTTACCAAGCAAACCTTGTACTTCATGAGAAATTCATAATAGTTGCCGGGTTGATAAGCCTGCTTTTTTAAAAAATTAGATAACTTTTATTTAATATTGTGTTTCGGTGGTTTTGTTATGTATTTTCTTTGATGTAAGTTCTAGTTTTTTTTTTTTAATAATAATAATATTTATAATATTTTTCAGTCTTGTCAACAAGGAGTCTAGTAAAAAATTTCGCATCGACTCTGAAACTGGCGTTGTCACTGCAATTAGTCACCTGAGTCTCGAAAGTGGTAAGATATTTCACTTAGAAGTCATAGCAAGGGACAGAGGTAACCCTCCACAGTCTTCTACAGGACTAATAGAAATTCACGTAGGGGATACGAGTTCCTCAACCACTTTGCAGTTTCAGAAGTCTTCTTATTTTGTCAAATTAGAAGAGAACTCGAATGAAGGTTCAGATGTTGTTCAGGTAGGAAAATGAAAATACTTTTAAGTTCATTTTAAACATTAATAAAGTTTTTTTTTTTTTTTGTATATAAAACTTTCTTCTGAATTAGCGACGAAAATTTAATTGTGAATGTTTTTAAGTTTTTTTTTCACTTTTTATATTAATAGGTTGTAGCTGTTCGGTCAGACGGTCGTCGTCAGCGCATAACGTACAGCTTTGTATCTGGAAATGAGCACAACGTGTTTGAAATGAATAGCAATAATGGATTAATAAGAGTTAGAGACCATTGGAAATTGGATTATGAGACCATTACCGATATGCGTTTAACGGTTATGGCCCAAACTGAGGGTGATCCCCCTTTATACGCTTATACGAGTGTTCACGTTCATTTGGTTGATATCAATGACAACGCTCCACGATTTACTCAGGACCAATACGTTTCTTCTGTTTGGGAAGGTAATAATAAAGGCACGTACGTGATGCAGATTTCTGCCACGGATGATGACGCTGGACAAAACTCGAATGTTATTTACGACATCGTTGAAGGAAACCATGACAACGCTTTCGTAATAGACCCTCCCTTCTCGGGTATTGTGAAAACTAATATTGTTCTCGACAGAGAAATCAGAGACGCTTACAAACTGACCATCATAGCTACTGACGAGGGATCGGCTCAGTTGACTGGAACTTGCACACTCAGAATTAATATCGTTGATATAAATGATAACCAACCAACGTTTCCTCCACATTCTGTGGTCCAGGTTTCTGAAAGTAAGTTTCGGGGTAATGCTTAATTTTTATTTACGATTTACTTTATTTGATTTGGTACATTAATAGTTAGTAAAATATTTGATAGGAGGAAGGAATTTAGGGGTTTAAATTTTTGGTTTTATAACCTTTAGAAATTTATA
>SEYY01002215.1:0-2500 GCA_009176605.1 Armadillidium nasatum | reverse complement strand
TTATATACCAAAAAAAAAAAAACTTTATTAATGTTTAAAATGAACTTAAAAGTATTTTCAGTTTCCTACCTGAACAACATCTGAACCTTCATTCGAGTTCTCTTCTAATTTGACAAAATAAGAAGACTTCTGAAACTGCAGAGTCGTTGAGGAACTCGTATCCCCTACGTGAATTTCTATTAGTCCTGTAGAAGACTGTGGAGGGTTACCTCTGTCCCTTGCTATGACTTCTAAGTGAAATATCTTACCACTTTCGAGACTCAGGTGACTAATTGCAGTGACAACGCCAGTTTCAGAGTCGATGCGAAATTTTTTACTAGACTCCTTGTTGACAAGACTGAAAAATATTATAAATATTATTATTATTAAAAAAAACTAGAAATTACATCAAAGAAAATACATAACAAAACCACCGAAACAGTATTAAATAACAGTTATCTAATTTTAAAAAAAAGCAGGCTTATCAACCCGGCAACTATTATGAATTTCTCATGAAGTACAATGTTTGCTTGGTAACTCTATTCCAATGGCAAGAGAACTGATAAACTTTATAGCATTACATATTTTACAAGAGAAACTTTATTCTGAATGAGAACTATACACTATAAGAACGACCCAAAAAAATGGTCTACATGAATCAAAAAAGTTTTTTATTTTTATTTTTTAAACTTCAAATTTTTTAATTTCTTGACTCTGGCCTTTTGAGGTAATATTTATTAATACAAACGGAAAAAATATAACTAATCTAACAATTATTTCTTATATCTAAATTAATTCACAAAAGCAAAGAAAATTATAAGCACCAAATTAAGAATATTATCCATCAATAAATAATTATATAATTAATAATTTAATTTTATAGAGATACTCAACTTAATAATCATTAAGAGACATTTCAAGGACAATAAACTCTCTAATTAATTCACCTATAAACAATATCCCCATTAGACCCTTCATCCTTGTCTTCTGCGACGACTTTGACGAGTTGCTGTCCAGGTTGCTTGTAAATGGGTACCTGAACCTTGAAGGGGTACTCCGTGAAAACAGGTTCATTATCATTGATATCTGAAATAGTTATCTGCACCTGAGCGCTTTCCGAACGGGCGTCATAACTTCCGCCATCTATGGCCCTAACTTCGAAGTTATAAATGCTTTGTTTTTCTCTGTCCAAGTTCCTACAATATATATATATATTATAATATATATATATATATATTATATATATATATATATATATATATATATATATATATATATATATATATATATATATATATATATATATATATATATATATATATATATATTATATATATATATATATATATATTTACACTTATAGTAATATATAATTATAGATGCCAAGTTAAATTAATTGAATATTTTTAGCAACAACACAAATAAATAGAAGTACACAAAGTGAATTTTAATATGCTTACCCTGCAGTAGTAATAATCCCAGTCTCGTTATCAATTTTGAAAAGCCATTGAGTTTCGTTGCTAAGGGAATAGGTTATCCTCGCGTTCTCGCCTTTGTCTCGATCTCTCGCTTGAACTTGTAATACGGTGGTTTCCAGAGGAGTGTTTTCGGGCACAGTCATGGAATATTTATTCTGGGTGAATTGGGGGTCATTGTCATTTTGATCCTCAACAGTTATGGTTATGTTGCAAATACCTCTTAATGGCGTTTCACCCCGATCTTCGGCAGCTATAACTAAGTAATATTTTCCGGTTTCTTCTCTGTCCAAAGGTTTAGCGGAAAGCTGACCGGTATAAGAATCAATATTAAAATTAGTGGCGGGATCTCCTCCTACTATGGAGTACGTCACTTCACCGTTATTCCCCGAGTCTTTGTCTGTGGCAAGAACGGTGTGAATGACAGACAAATCCGTGTTTTCGGGTACTCGTAAGGGATAACAGGAATCCCTAAATTCAGGTGCATGATCATTAATATCTGAAAGAGATACTAAAACGGAAGCGGTGTCATAAAGGGCAGGAAGGGCTCCGTCTCTCACATAAACAGTGAGAGAATATTCCTCTTTCTCTTCCCTATCAAGGGTCGCAACGGTTCTTATTTCTCCTGTCGCAGGATTAATTCTGAATTTGTTGTCCCCTATCCCAGCTGGAATAATGTAAGTAAGGTTACCATTTGAACCTTGATCGTTATCGGAAGCTGTAACACGTGTTACGTGAGTACCTGGAGAAGAACCTTCAGATACTTCAGCTCTATAAATTGCTTGACTAAACTTTGGTGCGTTATCGTTAATATCCACAATAAATACGTCAATTTTTTGCACAGCTGATCTTTGAGGCTCACCGTGGTCTGAAGCTGTAACGTTTAACATGTAATGACTTATTGTTTCCCTGTCAAGTGGTTTAGCAACCGTAAGTATTCCTGTTTCATACTCAAGATCAAAATGTCCCTTTTCGTTACCGGAATTGATGATATATGTTATTCGACCATTATCAAGGGAATCATGGTCAGTTGCTCTGACGTGAAG
>SEYY01002214.1:12500-51149 GCA_009176605.1 Armadillidium nasatum | reverse complement strand
AGAGAGAGAGAGAGAGAGAGAGAGAGAGAGACTCAAATATACATTTATATTTAAAATCTGCACTTCACTTCTTAGAACCATAGATGGAATACTGTGCAGAATGTACGCCTTCTTGATATTAGGATCATAAAGGGCAGAAATTACATTGAATGGTATACTGGAGGAGGAATATCTATAAATAGTCTAATGTGGAAATAGAGCAAAAAATATAATTATAAAGTCCAGCTTAGTAGAAATAAAAATAGCGGTGGTCCTATCGAAAAACAAAGTTCAGAATTAACATATTTTACAAAATACATTCAGACTCATTTCTGTATATCAAATTCTAAATGTCTGAATTTAAAATATTATTATTATTATTATTATTATTATTATTATTATTATTATTATTTTTATTTATTTATTTTTTTTTTTTTTTTTTTTTTTGTTTGTCGTATTTCCGTACCCTGTTTCCTTTCATACTTCTTTTATTAGTTTCCTTGATCATTTTTTTTACTTATCCATTATTGTTTTATTTTTGTTTTAATTAAATCTTTTTTTTCACATGTTTTGTTGAAATTCATAATTCTGTTATTTTTTTAAAACTTTTTTTTCTCATCTCTCTCTCTCTCTCTCTCTCTCTCTCTCTCTCTCTCTCTCTCTCTCTCTCTCTACTTTGTTCTGTATCTAATTCTCCCCCTCTCTCTCACTTTCTTGTTCTTTGTATTCCTTTCTCAACTCTTTCCTCTTTCCCCTCTCTCTCTCTTTCTTTCACATTTACTTTTGTTCTTACTCTAATTCTCTATCTCACACGTTTGTTCTTTTTTTCTCTATTATTTAATTGTTCTTTCTCTGTCACTCTCTCCCTTTTCTTTCATTTACTCTCTAAATAATTATTTTGTTCTTCTTTCTCTGTCTCTTTTTCTCCTTTCCTCTCTATCTCTCTTTTGTTGTTTCTCTACACCTCCCTCACTTCTATGTTTTCTTCCTTCCCCCTCTCTTCGATTTTACAATACAAAAAACAATCACCTTCCAGCTCTCTCCCTCTCTCCCCCCCCTACCACCCTCCCCCCCATAAAAAAAGCCTCCATTCAGCCTAACATTAAAAATAAACTAAAATAAAATTTATATTCTGCAAGTGTATTTATAATTTGGAAGAAACAACTAACTCCTTAATTATTGTTTGACTTGAGCTTTTCTTGTGGTAAAGTCACACAACTTGTCGTTCTAACTTATATAAAAAAGTTTTTTGTGTGCTGAACGTTACATGTATATATAGAGTGGGGAAGTTTGTGTGTGTGTGTGTGTGAGAGAGAGTTTTGATTGTTTGTTCGTACATGCAATGCACGAACCTTTCAAGGATAAATAAAAAAAAAGATCCTGTAAGTATTATAATATATATATATATTATATATATATATATATATATATATATATATATATTATATATTCTTTATATATATATATATATGTCATGAGAAGGCTTGTGCGACAACCTTTCTACACAGTCCCATCTTTCTCTGCCAACTCTCTGACCCAGACTTAACGCTATGCTCAATCTTAAATATAACCCACTGGTAAAGTAAACGTTCCATTAAATTATACGTTTAACGCCCTATATATATATATATATATATATATATATATATATATATATATATATATATATATATATATATATATATATATATATATATATATATATATATATATATATATATATATATATATATATATATATTATATATATATATATATATATATATATATATATATATAATATATATATATATATATTATAGATATATATATATATATATAATATATAATATATATATATATATATATATATATATATATATTATATATATAATATATATATTATATATATTATATATAATATATATATATATATCGTGTATAACTTGGGGCAAGAGAGGGGCTTTGCAAGTTTATATATATACTATATATATAATATAATATATATATATATATATATATATATATTTATATATTATATATATATATATCGCAGGGCATTTTATTATGAATTATGACATTTTATTTGGAATTGAAGTAGTAGGTTTTACCGACGCACCGGGTGCGGTGCGGTGCGGTGCGGTGCTGTGAGGTGCGGTGCGGTGCAGTATGATACGGTGCGGAAGATTCCGGTGCTCGGCCAACCCTAGCCGAAAGGGTGTCAAATTTTATACTAAATATCTAGGGTAAGTTTTGGTGGCCTAGACTTTGTAAATTTGTGTGTTTTTTTTTTTAGACAGTTTTCAGTAAATGGTTTATATTTTTAAAATAAAAATTGGCATCTCTTAGGGACTGCCCTATTCAGGTAGGGGAACTTTCTTATGTAGTTTCTAATTAGGATTCGCGTGATGGATCTCACCAGCGTCTTCAAACACATGATTCAATCCTTCTACCGTTGTGCCACGGGATCGGCAAAAATCTCAATGCTATCAGATATCCGAATAATAAAATTAAAAGTAAAAACTTTCAATGAACTTCAAAATTAGAATAAAAAAAGTTCAAATAAAAGTTTAAAATTAAGATTAAAATTAAAGTTTTGCAAAAGGAAAAAAAAACTTTTAATATTATTTAACTAATTAACTAATTGATGAATTATGTTAAATTAAAGGTCGGAGAAAATTTTGTATTTAATTAATAAAGTTATGAAAATGTAGTGAATTATTTGAGCTAATTAAAAATTACCAAGAAGGCCAATTATTTTTATATTATTATTATTATTATTATTATTATTATTATTATTATTTTCCGATTTTTTTTTAAATAAAATAAGAATACTGTTTAATTTTGAATAAATAATGTTAGCATTGTCATTATATATGGTAATGATGGAGGTAGCTGAAAGGAGCCAATCTTTTATATCTATATCTATATCTATCTATCTATCTATCTATCTTATCTATCAATTATCGAATAATATATATATATATAGATATAAATATAATATATATATATATTATATATATATTTATAAATATATATTGGTGTGTTGGTGTGTGTGTGTGTGTGTGTGTTGTGTTTATGTGTGTGTGTGCTGAGAGCCTTAGGAAAGCCTCTTCATGAAATAAAATAATAAAGTCCTGATGAGGTAGCTTTAAGTATATATATATATATATATTATATATATATAATTATATATTATATATATTATTATAATATATATATATATATATATAATATATATATATATTATATATAATATATAATACCTTTTTTTTTTTTTTTTTTTTTTTTTATTAATAAAATTTTATACATTTTCATGCAAAGAGTCAAGTCTCCCGAACCCCCTCCCCCTTCCTCAGTCCCCCCCTCAAAATAAGAAATAACGGGGGAACTAGAGGGGGATTGATCATAAAACGAGGATACTTGACATAAGGACCAGTTTACCATCTGCTCAATAGACGGAGCCGGGGGGGGAGGGGGTAGATGAAAAGTGCCATGGCAATAACCGTTAACAGTTTAGGTAATCAGTAATTTAGTTTTGTTTTTTTTTTTTAATTACTCTTAATATTTTAACATATTAATAATTATGATATAATAAAACCAATAATAATAAAAATAAAAAAAAAAAAAAAAAATAAATATATATATATATATTTTTTTTTTTTTTTTAATAATTAATTAATGTATAAATATATTAAATTATTATATATATATATATATAATATCATATAATTAAATTAATATATATATAATATATATATATATATATATATTATATTATATATATATATATATATATATATATATATATAATATTTAATAATAATATTATATATTATATATATATATACTTTACCTAAACTAACCTTTCCTAACTTTTTATATTTATTAATCAGAGGGAGAGGATGCAAATATAGGAGATCTCTATTACTAAATCTTGATTTAAAATATATATATATATATATATATATATATATTATATATATATATATTATTATATATATAGGATATACTAATATATTATATATATATTATATTAATATATCGAAACATTTTAATCTGTTTAAAATTTGAAGGAGTCTATAATAGTAAGCAACCACAAACTTCTTTTCAAAAATTGGTTAGATGTGTAAGGAAACTGTGTAGTAAGCAATATTAGGTGAAATATAAATTTAAAAGTTAATATCAACGTTTCGGACACTTTCTGCGACCATTATCAAGACACTGTTATAAACACAAACAAAAAAATAAATAATAACAACACACATAAAAACAAAATTAAAATGATTACTTAAACTAAAAGATATATAAAAGTAATAATTTTAATTTCGTTTTTGTGAATGTTGTTATTATTTATTTTATTTTTCGTTTATTACAGTATCATGATAATGGTCGTAGAAAGTGACCGAAACGTTGATATTAATTTTAAATTTTTATTTCATGTAATATATTCATGAATAAACTACTTACTGATGTTGCATTCATTCCTTGCACTGTTATTTTTAGTAAAAATTAGGCTCAAGAGGAGCACATCCGCCTGTAATATATATATTAATATATATATATATATATATAATATATATAATATATATTATTATATATATTATATATATATTTATATATATATAGTATATATATTTTCACCATTGCTAGCAAGGCCAGAGGCCTCAAAAATTTCACCAGAGTAGGGAAAAATCAGAAATCGGGTCAATTTAAAAGCCGACATGTCCGCACACGACGTATTGAAGGTGTGAAGTCATAGAAGCTGGGAGAAGTAGATGAAGGGAGTGTGTTCTGCTTTACCAGTAGAGTATAGTAAGATTGAGCATAGCGATTAGCTGGTCAGAGAGTTGATAGAGAAGGATGTGACTGTGTAGAAAGACGAGACCGAACGAGTCTTCTAATGGAGGAGGTATGCGACGGGAAGTCAGAAGAGCAGTGTCCGTTGTAATAGCGATAGTATAGGAGAGTGACGCAACAATTCGATAGAAGAAACTGAAGGAATTAGTGAGAGCAGGAGAGTTCATTAAGACAAAAGCCCTAGACTCTACCTTTTCAATGAAGCTGTGTAAGTGACCACCCCAAATGCATAAGGTGTATCCCATATAGGGGCAAATAATACCCCTATAAAGTGCAAGGGACTGGGGTGGCGTGACAAAATTCCGAAGGCGCCTTCAGAACACCTAACCTCTTAAAACTTGTTTAGAAAGAGAAGAAATATTGATTTTCCAAGAAAGATCCTATGAAAGAAACACGAGAAAAATTATAATTTATTGTGTTTTCGAAGTAGAATATAGTTGCGTGAGGTTGTTCGATTTAGAGAGATGAGGAATTGAGTTTTGTGGCATTGAAAAGACCATGTTTCCTCTGCCCAATTTTAAATACGAAATAGATCAGAGGTCAGTTTCTAAGGCTACCTTCCTTGTGTCTAGTAACTGCTGTTGGGAAGGGCGCCTCTCAAATTGAAAAAGTAATGAAGGGTGGATAATCCAAAAGTGTGGGGTGATGAAGTAAAAGGAGAGTCATAATGAAACAGAAAAAGTGTGGGGATAGACTGATCCTTGAAAACATCACTATTAATAGATTATATGATGAAAGTCTCTACAGAAGCTGCTATGGACTACCGTAATGGAAATCAGAGAGAAGGATAAAACCGAAAGAGAAGCTTAGAAACCAAATCTTTGTGCCAACTCTATCGAATGCTTTCGATATGTTCAGCGGATAGAAAAAATTCACTGATGCCGATGAGCGGGGCCAAGAGTCAGAGAGAAGGAAAAAAAAAACAAAAAAAAAGTTTTTTTTTTTTTTTTTTTTTTTTTACGAAAGCCTACTGGGATCATAATTAAGATTTGAAGAATTAGATGTTTCCAAATTTCCTGTTAAGTAAGTTTCGAAAACTTTCGAAAGAACGGAGGTTAAATAAATAGGACGATAACTAGAGGGTTGAAAGGAGGTCCTCTTCTTCGGCACAGTCTGAATGAGCGCACGTTTCCAGAAAAAGAAGATTGAAGTAGAAGACATAGACTTAGAGGAAGGAAAAAGGTGTTGTACATCGGAAGATACTGAGGAGGGAAATAGGAATAAGCAAAGTTAAGTTGAGATTTTTTTTTTTTATTTATTTTTTTTTTTTTTTTTTGCAAACTGCCAGAAGGGTGTGTGGAAGAAGAACCAGAAAGCAGTTATCATCTATGGAAAATCAGAAAGGTACAACTGCAAGTCAGTCCAGTTAGTGGCACATAATGCGAGAATATATTATTATATATATATATATAAAAATATATTATAATATATATATATTATATATATCATATATATATTTACACTTCACCACCGCTCACGGCAAAGCCCTATTCAAGAGGGGTGTAACAATAGAAAGATAAAACAACAAAGAACCACACCTAACGCAAATTTCGCAGAGGAGCACAGACGTGGCCTTAAAGGAATTAGATTATCGCAGGAAACAGAGTGGAGAGAGTTCCACAAAACAGAGTGGCTGGAAAGAAGGAGGCACCACAGCGACAAGCTGGAGTTGCCTATGTCTACACAATTTATGTGCAGACAATGCACCCTTGTGCTACGAGAACGTAAACGTGAGTTATCGATGGACAGTCCCTCGACATTTGCCGCGATAATACCTATAGAAGAGATAGGGCACCACGTCACTCGCAAAGATAGAGGGCAAGTGCTTGTAAGAGCAGAACAGTTTATGTCTAAGCCTTGACTCAACAATATCCAAAAAGAGTGAACCAGAGCTCCAATGTGAGACAGTACTCCATACAAGGCGGACAGGCCCTTGTATAATTGGAGTAACTGCGAAGAAGAAAAAAAATTCTCGCGCCTAAACAAACTCCCAGCGTATTTGAGGCCGCCTTTAGCAACCATTGTGATGTGAGGTTTCCAAGACATTTTTTTGTTTATGTGAAATCCAAGGATGTTTATATTGTCAACAGAACCATCGAAAGAAATAGAAAAGTTAGGAGGTGTCTTTGAGAGGGAGATTTCTAGAAGTTGAGTTTTTAAAGAGTTGAATTTCACAAGGTTGAGATGACCCCATGTAAATTCTATCCAGATCTGCAAGAATGGAATCGGAAAGATGAAGGAGCAGATTTGAAATGAATAAAAGAATGGAGGGTTGAGTCATCGGCATATGAATGGATAGGGTTAGATAAGGAAGAGATCATTAATGAAAAGTAGGAATAGAGTAGGAGATAAGACAGAACCCTGAGGAACACCACTATTGATAGGAAAGGAAGAAGAAGTCGCTCCATCAACAACAGCTGAAATGGAGCGATTAGAAAGAAAGCTAGACATAAGTAAGAAAAGAAAGGAGGAAACCCAAAGGGGGGAGCTTGGAAAGCAGTGACGCATGCCATACCCGGTCAAATGCCTTAGATATGTCATGCGCCACCACACAAGTCTCCCCATGGTCCCTAAGAGTCAGAAGACCATAAATCTGTGAGATAGGAAAGTATATCACCAGTAGACCTCGAACGTCGAAAGCCATACTGATGATCAGAAAGAAGGGAATGAGGTCCAGATGATCCAAGAAGTGAGAGTTGAGAAGGGTTTCAAAGATCTTAGACATTAATACAAGTGAGAGCTATAGGGCGATAGTTAGAAGGATCAGAGCGGTTACCCTTTTTCGGAATAGGCTGGACCAATGCGCGCTTCCAACACTGAGGGAAAGTATTAGTATTGAGGCATAGAGAGTAGAGTTGAACGAGGGCGGAGCCAGCTCAGAAGCACACTCCCTTAAAACTTGGGGCTGAATGCCATCCGGCCACCCGCCTTCCTTACGTTCATAGATTTCAGAAGCCCATGCACCCGATAAAGTAATCATAGGTAAAGGCATGGACATCTGAGCGGAGAAGAGGAGGAGGGTTGCCGGAGTCGTCCAGGGTTGAATTAGAGGAGAATAGGAGGCCGAAGAGATTAGCCTTTTCAGTTGGAGTGTTAGCAACAGAGCCATCAGAACGAATAAGAGGAGGAAAGGAAGATTTACAGAAGTTGTTAGAGATGTTTTTGGCAAGAGGCCAGAAAGATTTATCAGTAGGAGATTTAGGAGCTCCGCACACCTTCTTTTAGTGAAAGCCTGCTTTGCTCGTCGAAGAATATCCCTCCAACGATTCCGAGCAGAATGAAAATTACAAGAGTGTTCGGAGAAGAGTTTTTCCACCCTCGATAGCGGTGTCTCTAGCCTGAATGGCAAGAGAGCAGGTGCGATCGAACCATGGATTTTGAGGAGAAAAAGATTTAGTTGAAGAAGGAATGAACCTGCTCATCTCATCAACGATTACAGCCTTATCAGTGGAGACTGACGCGTCTTCAGAGACAAAGCAGTCCATCCAAGGATAGTTAGCATAGAAGCAACGCAAAGCCTCCCAGTCAACCCGATCAAAGTGCTAGAAGATAAGCTTATGGCAGGGTGGAGCAGTTGGAGAGAAAGCTTGAAAATTAAGAGTAATTAGGTTGTGGTCAGATTTGCCAAAAGGTGCGAAGACAGCGTATTTATAGAGAGAAGGACTAGTAGTGAAACATAAGTCAAGAGTGTTAAGAATTGGTTGGACGATCCGGAATGTGTGTTGGTTCTTAATCAGTTGCTCCAGATCGTTGAGAATGCTGAATGATTCGGCCTCCTCCCCTCCTGGATCAGTATGAGAGGAACCCAACCATTCAGTGTTGTGTACATTGAAATCCCCTAAATAGAGGACTTCAGTATTTGGATGTGAAGATGTAACAGTCTCGTGAGAAGTAGTTAGATATTCAAAAAAGGTGGAAAAATCTGTTCTATTAGGAGAACAATAGCAGAAACACAAGATTATCGTAGTGGTAGGAAGAAAGATTTTAAGCCACAGAACATCGAAGTTAGGAGATTCAAGATTCACAAGACGTGTTACCGGAGTGTTGGTGTTTACGTAGGCACAAACTCCACCCTTAGAACGGAAATTATGATAAGTTATAGTTGGATATATTAAAAAAGTTTGAGGAGGAATTCTTAGATATCTGAGGCTCAGACAAGAGCAGAAGATTTGGATGAGAGTGAGAAAGGTGGTATTCTACAGAGGCCAAATTAGAAAATAAGCCACGGACGTTGGTAAAGTGTATAGAGAACCCACGCCTGCGCACACCCGCCACTCAACACACACAACCACAATTATATCCAGAGGTGGGCAGTAACGCGTTACATGTAACGGCGTTACGTAACGGGCGTTACAAATGTAACGAGTAACGGTAACGCTTCAAAGGGTTTTAAAATGTAACGCTGTAACGGTAACGCTACCCCATTTTTACAAATTATAACGGGTTTTTCCGTTACTCGTTACTCGTTACATCCTACACACGAAATTCCACTGTGTTGACATTTATGTTTATTTTTATGGAAACGAATTTTAATTTTTCAAGATTTTTTATATATATATATATATATATATATATATATATATATATATATATATATATATATATATATATATATATATATATATATATATATATATATATATATATATATTATTATATTGTTACTATAAATAAAATCCTTATCTTTCTTTTTTATTTTTATTTTTTTTTGGTTACTGAAAATTTTATCATTTTTATTAAGTTGATTAACTATGTTTAAATAGATCTTATTATATTATATTATTATTATTATTATTATTATTATATTATAATTACCTAACTTTACAATACATTATTACCGTCAATTTTTTTTATTATTATCATTATTAATATTAATAATATCTACTCTTAATACTTTGCATACCGTCCAATAAAATTAAACAATGTTGAAAGAAGATCGGCTAACTAGGGTTCAAAGTGAAGCACAATTCAGATAATCTTCTACGTTTATTAATAAAATAAATTATAAAAAATTTCAAATATTGATAATATTGTATAATTACCTAACTTTACAATACATTATTACCGTCAATTTTTTTTATTATTATCATTATTAATATTAATAATATCTACTCTTAATACTTTTCGCATACCGTCCAATAAAATTAAACAATGTTGAAAGAAGATCGGCTAACTAGGGTTCAAAGTGAAGCACAATTCAGATAATCTTCTACGTTTATTAATAAAATAAATTATAAAAAATTTCAAATATTGATAATATTGTATCACTAAATTCCATAAATGTATATCATTTATTGCACAAAATTTAATAATGAAACTTAAAATATATATAACAATTTTAAAAACTATATTTATATTATTTGGTCAATGATAGTAATGTAAATTGCAATTTTTGAATAAAAGTTTAAAAACTGTTAGTTAATCCAATGATTTAATCGTCAGCAGTAAATATGTATACATATGATCATGTACGAAAACTGTAAACTAATAATTAAGCCCGAAACTGACCAAAAGTAACGCGTTACATGTAACGGCGTTACATGTAACGAGTAACGGTAACGCTTCAAAGGATTTTAAAATGTAACGATGTAACGGTAACGCAACACCTTTTCTCTCAAGTAACGAGTAACGGTAACGCTACCCAATTTCATGTAACGATGCCCATCTCTGATTATATCAGACAAACAAGAAAACAGCCAAAGAAACCGACAAGCAAGCAGACAAACAAACAATCAAGCAAACAGACATTCAAACAAACACAAACAAGAAAACAAAGTAAAACTTAAATAATGTATACATTTAAAACCCAAACTTAAAAACTGTAAAATGATTTTGAAATTGAAAAATTAAACTTAAAATAATCTTAAACAATTTCAAGTTAAAACTCAAGTTATATTAAATTGAAATAATTTTTGTGCACTATAATAAAACTTCCCAATAAAAATAATAATAATAAAAAAAATAGTTGAAACTTACCTTAATTTCCTCGTAGTAAAAAATTGCTGAGAACAAAAATTTTCCGTACGTCTGAAGTTCGGGCCTGAATTTTTATTCCTAAAAACAAAACACACACACACACACACAAAAAAAAAAAAAAAACACTAAAAACACTTTAAAGGTCAGATTTGGGTTTGAACCACATATTTCAAAAATTACTGATCCTACTTAAAAAAGGATTATATTTTTTGAATCCTTGTCGAATTTCAGGTAGGAAAAGTATAAAATGTTTGAAAATAAATTTAAAAAAAAAATGGTTTTGTACGACAACTGATGACGTAACAAACGACAACTGATGACGTAACAAACTTAAATTTGGTGATATACCGAACATTTGTCTAAGGGGGGCTCTGCCCCCCGTACCCCCCGACCCGTGAGTGATGATGATACTGTAGACTACTTTTCCTGTCGACGATTTGGGGTATTTTCCATTTTTTCCAATTTCGAAAAAATTGAAAAAAAAACTGACATTGCCAGGCATACGATTCTCGCGAGACTTAAAAATAAGTAAACTTTACTTATGTAAACTTTATTATTATAAGAATTTATTTTTTATTTCCTAATTTTTCCTACCTGAAATTCGACAATGATTCCAAAAATATAATCCTTTTTTACGTAGGATCAGTAGTTTGAAATATTTAAGTGGTTCAAACTGGAGTCTGGCCCACTTTAAATAATAATATTAACTAAACTAAAAAAAAAAAAAGAGAAGCCAAAACACAAATTAAAACGCAATTGAAAAACTGGATAAAACAAATATTAAAATAAATACTATAAAAAAAAAAACAAACAAAAAAAAAAAAAAAAAAAAAAAAAACTAAATAACTTTTAACTTATATAATATATATATATATATATATATATATATATATATATATATATATATATATATATATATATATATATATATATATATATATATATATATATATATATATATATATATATATATATATATATATATATATATATATATATATATATAATATATATATATATATATATATATATATATATATATATATATATATATATATATATATATATATATATATATATATATATATATATATATATATATATATATATATATATATATATATATATATATATATATATATATATATCCAGAAAACGAAGAAAAATAAAATGACAACAAAATATATGATGTAGGAATCCTTCAGAAGCAGCACCACACCCTATCTCTAAACACGGTTACCAACATTCCCGAGAGAGACACTTGTTGTGTTAACACGCGACGTAGAAAAAGCAATGAGTGAGAAACAGAAGAGAGAGAGAGAGAGAGGGAGAGAGAATGGAGAGAGGTGGTGGAAATAAAATTGGAAAATATAAAGGACAGAAGAGATGGGTAAAAAGTAAAAAATAGTTAGGAAAATAAACTTCGCTTAAAAACCACACCCACAATAATTCTAATGAAGGCGTATTCTCTTGTTTCTTCACTTACCCCTTTTTAAACGTTGAGAACAATATATATATATTTTTTATTGTGTGTGTGTGTATGTGTGTAGGTGTGTGTGTGTGTGTGTCCTCTTATATATGTGACTATTGGATCGCATCTTTCGAGGCTTTGAAAATTCTATTTCTTGATTGATATGGGAGGTTGTAATTGTTGAGTGTTAGATTTCGAATATATATTATATATATATATATATATATATATATATATATATATATATATATATATATATATATATATATATATATATATATATATATATATATATATATATATATATATATATATATATATATATATATATATATATATATATATATATATATATATATATTTTGTTGGGATTTCTGTGGCGTGAAACCCATGAAAACGCTTTAGGCAGATATGGTAACTGCTTTTGCCGAGAATAAACCTTATTCTATTAAAATTTAGCCTACAAATTAATAAAAGAAATTAATAAAGAACTCACCATTTAAAATATTCTGTAAATATAAACTTATAAAGTAACGGGATTTATTTGATTTCCAAAGTAAATTAACTTGAATGTGTGGCTCTTTTGTATAAGCGCATAAGTAAATTTATATAAGTAGTTAATTGGGTAACTTTTCAGCCAAGTAGGAACATAAACTTAAACCCAACAAGCAAGAACCCTCAAAACTCTGCTCAAAACTAAGGCCTAGTAAATAGTAAAGTCCAGTCATACATTCAATTCAAGTTAAAACACTAACTCAACCCTAGAATAATAAAAATGTCAATTTAATTCAAATAGCAATATTTAAAAGATATCAGGGAAGAGTAGTCAGGTTAGGCCCTAACTTCTTTACAAAGCTCTATAAAATTCCCACTCTAGGGTTAACAGTATATATAACTACCAATGGCTAAAAGTAATTTAAATAGTTAATACATTACGTTCTGGAAGATTTCATAAGTCAATATGGGCGATATTATTGTTATAACACAATTACATTTTTAACTTTGCTCCAACGAGGTTCAAGCCTAAGGTTGCAAGTCAGTTACGGCAATAATGGCATAGCTTCCAAGCGTCAGAAGCTAGTCCTAAACATGAAGTGTTGCCATTTTATAATAGATTCTTTTAGGGCGTATTTGATACTTTAAAATCTATTAATTAAATATAAAATATAAGGATTCTCAATAATATATATATATATATATATATATATATATATATATATATATATATATATATATATATATATATATATATATATATATATATATATATATATATATATATCCCAATCACAATTTCTCAGGTTGCTGTAGGGTAGTGTCATTAAAGCTATGGCTTTGTTATATTAATTGCTTTTGTCCAGTTCGTTCAAGTTTGTCTTATTAAAATTACTTCCACATTTTATCTTTTTTTTTGTTAGTCTTCTTCATTTATCCTTATTTTTACTTCTTTTTCTTTTTCTTTTAACCACTTCTTACTGTATCTCTTCTTATATAAGTAGTTTAAAAATTTTTTACTCAATCTGTACATCTTTTATTTGCTCTCTCTCTCTCTCTCTCTCTCTCTCTCTCTCTCTCTCTCTCTCTCTCTCTCTCTCTCTCTCTCTCTCTCTCTCTCTCTCTCTCTCTCTCTCTACCAAACTCATTTCCTTGCCTCATTTTCAATAATTCAGATATACCCTATTTCACTCTATCCCTTTTCACAATAGGAATGTTAGTCAATTCCTTCATTTTTACAGTCTCTCAATTGTTTTTTCAATACATATATTGAAGAGTGCGAACCGAATTATATTAATCCCCCTTTTTAAGTTACCATATTTCAAGATGATTTCCCTTTGGCTGTAATCTTAATCTACGCTCCATAGCTACTTTTATCACTTACACCATTTTCATCTAATATCTCTCTCTAAATAGCTTGTTTTTGACTTTTTATATCTTTCTTAATCTTATTTCGATATTTTTTTCCTATTTCTCGATCCATATTAACTTTTTTTACTGTATCTAAAATTGTTCTTTTGAAGTGTGAGAACAATAACACTAAGTTTCCTTATTCAAAAAGTTATTTTATGTAATTAAATTGTTTATTATTATTATTATTATTATTATTATTATTATTATTATTATTATTATTATTATTATTATTAAAAAATATTTATATTACTTTAAAGCTTAAAAAAGTAAATAAATAAATAAATAAGTAAATAAATAAATACATAATAATAATAATAATAATAATAATAATAATAATAATAATAATAATAATAATAATAATATCTTTTAACACATTTGTCCCTGGTGACTATATAAAAAACGCCTCTATTCAATTATTTCATGTCGTGAGGTAAATTTTTATTTCCTATGTCAAAATATTTATATTCTTTTAATGTAATTTCTTAAAAAACGAATGAAGTGTTAAAGTTTTTGAGCTCCTCCACAAAATAAATAAATAAAAAAAAATAAATAAATAAATAAAAATCCGTTGCGGATTTCCTAAAGGCAGTGTGGCCCTTCCAGTGAGGAAGGTCCAAGGGGTAAATAAGTAAAGTATATATTTTTTTTTTTTTTTTTTTTTTTTTTTACAGAACGCCACCACTCACGGGCAGAGCCCTTTTCAAGGAGGGGGCACACACACACATGCACAAAGCTCATTCAAACACACAAACACACACCTAACGCACAGCCCTCAGGTGGGCGCAGACGGAAGCCTTGAAGAGTGGAAGATTAAATACAGGAGGAAAAATAAATGATGGTAGAGAGTTCCACAGAACAGAAGTGGCTGGAAAGAAGGAGGTACCACAACGGGCTAGCCTGGGATTTCCTACGTCCACACAAAATTGGTGTGAAAGCAGGGCACCCCTTGTGCAACGAGGACGACGCAACGGTGGAGGAATGCGAGAGGCCAATTCCCTCGAGCACCTGCCATTGTAGTACCTGTAGAAAAGAGATAGCGCGCCAACGTCACGTCGCAGAGACAGAGTGTCAAGTGAGTTTGAAAGTAGGGGACAGTTTATTAATCTCTTAGCTTTTGACTCAACCCTATCCAGAAGAGAGGAGGAGCCGGAGCCCCCCCAAATGTGAGAACAGTACTCCATACAAGGACGAATAAGACCCTTATATATTTGGAGTAACTGCTCAGAAGAAAAAAATTCTCGCAATCTGAACAGGACTCCCAGCTTCTTAGAGGCCGCTTTAGCAACCATTGTAATATGTGGTTTCCAAGAAAGTTTGTTGTTTATGTTTAGACCAAGAATGTTAATGTTATTTACAGGTGAGACGGGAGAGCCATCGAAGAGGATAGGAAAGTTAGGAGGTGTTTTTGAGAGGGAGATGTGAAGAAGTTGAGTTTTTAAAGAGTTGAATTTTACAAGGTTGCTATGACCCCACCGGGAAATCCCATCCAGATCGGCAAGAATGGAATCGGAAAGTTGAAGACGAGAAGCAAGTCTAGAAGCAAAAGAGGGAGCAGATTTGAAATGAGTAGAAGAATGCAGAGTTGAATCATCAGCATAAGAGTGAACAGAGTTAGAAGTGCAGTGGAGAAGATCGTTAATGAAAAGTAAGAATAAGGTTGGAGATAAAACAGAAACCCTGAGGAACACCACAGTTGACAGAAAAGGAGGAAGAGGTCGCTCCATCTACAACTGCCGATATATATATATATATATATATATATATATATATATATATATATATATATATATATATATATATATATATATATATATATATATATATATATATATATATATATATATATATATATATATATATATATATATATATATATATATATATATATATATATATATATACTGTGTGTGTGTGTGTGTGTGTGTGTGTGTTCCTTGTATAAATATAGATTCACTATTCCGTTTTGTATATTAGTCAATTTACTTTCAACTTACCTTTAATGAACAATGAATGTTGATGTTTTAAGGTGAGTTGTGTTACGTGTGATAAAGCACAAGAGCAAAGAGTCATTAGCATATTGTTGTTGAAATCTGTTTATGTTCTCTAGGAATGATGTTCATATTATTATCTAACATATTCAAATCACTAATTATTATTATTATTATTATTATTATTATTATTATTATTATTTTTTATTATTTATTATTATTATTATTATTATTATTTTATTTTTTTATTTTTTTATTTATATTATTTTGCTGTTGTTGTTCTTCTGAATACTTGTACTCTATCCTTCAAGATCTTACTCAGAAAAAAATAATACTCTGTAGAACAACTATAGTTCCTAGTTAAGAAAGAAATTTTTTTTCCAAAGTGGGCCTATTTATATGGTCTCAAAATATTGTTGTAAAACGAAACATTATTATGTACATAATAAAGCGTATTATTATTATTATTATTATTATTATTATTATTATTATTATTATTATTATTATTATTATGAGTTACAGTAGCAAAAGTAGTAAGAGTAGTAAAAGTTATTAAGGTGATGCAAATACTGTAATAATAATGATAATAATAATGATAATAATAATAATAATAATAATAATAATAATAATAATAATAATAATAATAATAATATAAAAAACTTGAAAAAAAAAAATAAAAAAAAAAAAAAAAAAAAAAAAAAAAAAAATTTAAAAGAATAAAAATAAAAATAGGTACCCAATGTAAATAATAATAATAATAATAATAATAATAATAATAATAATAATAATAATAATAATAATAATAATAATATTAAAAATTATTTATCATGTGAATGTAAGTGTTTAAACTTAAAGATGCATTTCATGTGCATAAAGGTCGTATGTGTGCTCGCGTGCGTGTATGTATGTATGTTCAAGAATTCGCGTGCACACAAAGATACACACACACCCACACCTACACACGCACACACACACACACACACACACAGTCTTTTTAATAAGCAAAGAATAGATTCTTCAAGTGCTTAAATAATATTTAGATTGTAAATAACAGGAAGTTGACACCGGAAAATTAATAATAATAATAATAATAATAATAATAAATAATAATAATAATAATAATAATAATAATAATAATAATAATAATAATAATAATAATAACAGTATAAAAAGAAAGTTGATTCCAAATCGGATAATAATAATAATAATAATAATAATAATAATAATAATAATAATAATAATAATAATAATAATAATAATAATAATAATAATAATTTTACGTAATTAATATTAACTATTAATAACAGTATTAAAAAAAAAGAAAGAGTTGTGATTCAAAATTAAATTTATTTTACCTTTGTTTCGCAGTAGTAGAACCGGAGCTAGAGCGGAGCTAAAGCCATCGGAGCACTCCGGATAAGAACAGAGATTTCCGGAGCCAGTGGGAGTATAATGTTATTTAGATCTTACATATGGGCCAGCCATTGATAGAGGGTCAAGCAATATATATATATATATATATATATATATTATATATATATATATATATATATATATATATATATATATATATAATATATATATATATATATATATATATATATATATATATATATATATATATATATATCACCACCACTCACGAGCAAAGCCCTATTCAAGGAAGGGTGTCAGAAGAATAAAAATAAAGTAAAAGAATAAAAAACAAAAACAAAAATAAATAAATAAATATAGAAGACCCTGCAGGACCCACCTAACGCAAATTTCTCAGGTGAGCGCAGACGCGGGCTTTAAAGAAATTGAGATTAAATTTGGCAGGAAATACAGAAGATGGGAGAGAGTTCCATAGAACAGATGTGGCAGGAAAGAAGGAGGCACCACAGCGAACAAGCCTGGAGTTGCCTATGTCCACGCAGAATTGATGTCTAGACAATGCACCCCTTGTGCTACGAGGACGACGTAAAGGTAGAGGTATACAGGTGGATAGTTCCCTCGAGCACTTGCCACTGTAGTACCTATAGAAAAGAGCGAAGGCACCAACGTCGCGTCGCAAAGATAAAGAGTCAAGTGAATTAGAAAGAGCGAAACAATTTATAAGTCTTTTAGCCTTGGACTCAACCTTATCCGAAAGACGGGTGAAACCTGAGCCACCCCAGATATGAGAGCAGTACTCCATACAAGGGCGGATGAGAACTTTGTATAATTGGAAGTAACTGCGAGGAAGAAAAAATTCTCGCATTCTAAACAGAACTCCCAGCTTCTTTGAAGCCGCCCAAGCAACCATTCTGATATGAGCTTTCAAAGACATTTTTTTGTTTATGTGTAGGCCAAGGATGTTTATATTGTCAACCATCGAAAGAAATAGAAAAGTTAGTAGGTATCTTTGAGATGGAGATTTATAGAAGTTGAGTTTTTAATTTAAAAGAATTGAATTTCACAAGGTTGAGACGACCCCACTGGGAAATTCTATCCAGATCTGCAAGAATGGAATCGGAAAGATGAAGTCGAGAGGCAACTCTAGATGCAAAGAAAGGAGCAGATTTGAAATGAATAGAAGAATGGAGGGTTGAGTCATCGGCATATGAATGGATAGGGTTAGATGAACAGCTGATCATTAGTGAAAAGTGAGAATAGAGTAGGAGATAAGACAGAACCCTGAGGAACACCACTATTGACAGGAAAGGAAGAAGTCGCTCCATCAGAAAGTCGAAATGGAACGATATAATATATATATATATATATATATATATATATATATATATATATATATATATATATATATATATATATATATATATATATATATATATATATATATATATATATATATATATATATAAAATAAAAAAAAAAAAAAAAAAAAAAAAAAAAAAAAAAAAAATTAAAAATAAATAAATAAAGAAATAAATAAAGAAATAAAAAATAATAAAACATAGTAAGAAGAACTTAAAAACACAAATTGAAAGAAGGATAAAACGGACCCAAGCTTTCGGATCTTACACCCGAGAATCTTTATTCAAGGGAACCCAAAAAGGAAATTTTCCTTTTTTTTTTATTTTTTTTATTTTATTTTTTTTTAATTTAATTTAATGTTTTCAATTTGTTGTTACTCCGCTTTATTGATTTTAGAGAGAAATTTTTTGGCTCATAGGTTTGACTTTAGGGTTTTTATCGAGGTATTATATATATATATATTATATATATATATATATATATATATATATATATATATATATATATATATATATATATATATATATATATATATATATATATATATATATATATATATATATATATATATATATATATATATATATATATATATATATATATATATATATATATATATATATATATATATATATATATATATATATATATATATATATATATATGGTTCCACAGGTAAGTATGGGTCGGAGGCCAATATATATTTAGTCCACCAGAGTTGGAAAATTTTTAAAAAAAAAAAAAATCAGAAACATGGGCCGACATGTTCCAATACACGGCGCTTGAAATTATTTAAGTCAGATAAGTCAAAAGAAGTGGAAAAATGAAGATAGGAAAAGTGTTCCACATTTTATCACCGAACTGAGGGGAGTAGCTTACATGTAAGAATTATCATTGATGTTGAGTTTTACATGAGAGCAGAACTGAAAAAGGATGAGACTTTGTGGACATATTTTTTTTCGCAAGTTGTCATATTGTATTTTTATACGCGAGTAGAGAATTCGAATTTGCAGTGTATGTTGTAACTGCGATATTATTAAGAGATTAAAGGAATGGTGCAACAGTTTAACTATCAAAATGTGATTGGTGAAAGTTAGTGAGAACTTAAGAGATTGATATAGCGAAAAGTCGTAGATTCAACTTTTTTCACGAAGAGTTGTATGAGTGGAATCACCCTAAGATATGTAACTCATACTCCATATAGGTGCGAACGACACTTCAATAAAGAGGTAAGAAACTGCTGGGAAAGGTGTGAAGAAATTATTAAGGTACCTCATAATGCCTGACTAATTGAAAGCTTGTTTTAATAAGAAAATTAATTTGATTCTTTTAAGAAAGATGTTTAAAAAAAAAAAAATAATATTAAGGACACACGTAGGTTTTATTTGTGTATTTTCAAAGTTCTTGCAGATGTGTAGAAGATTCTATGGAATGGAAATTGAATTAAGTTTTTTTTTTTTTTAGGCATTGAAAACATCCACGTTTTGTTTGTTCATTTAGAAATACGAGAAAGATCACCGGTTATTTGATGTGGACGGAAGGTCTTTTAAAATAACAGTAATAAAGAAGGGTGGGATCGCCAACATAAAATTGGATAGGTGATAAGTGAGAGATCTTTTATGAAACGTGGAAAAAGAGTTAAGGGGATAACATAAAACCTATAGGGAATTATACTATTTATAGATTTAAGGACTGAAAGGTGGTCTTGCATAACATTGTCTGTTATAGAACTATCGAAATGAAATCCAGGAAGAATGTTACAGAGAAAATTATTTATACCGAACGAGTAAATTTAGAAACGAAGCTTGGTATCAGGTATTATCGAAAGCTTTCGTTAGGTTAGCTCCAATTGGCTAAATTGATCGAAACAACAAAGAACAGATGACCAAAAGTCATGCAGAGAGAGACGGAAAAGAGGATTACAAGTCGAGTGTCTCTTACGGAAGAAAAACTGGTGATCAAAGATGTAATTAAAATATTATGTTTCTAAATCTTCTTAAGATAGATTCGGAACTTAATTTGGAAAGAACAGAGATTGAAAAGATAGGACGACAGTTAGAAGGTTCTACCTTGGCAAGTGCAAGGTTTGAGAACCACAGGATAAAGTATATATATATATATATATATATATATATATATATATATATATATATATATATATATATATATATATATATATATATATATATATATATATATATATATATATATATATATATATATATATATATATATATATATATATATATATATATATATATATATATATATATATATATATATATATATATATATATATATATATATATATATATATATATATATATATATATATATATATATATATATATATATATATATATATATATATATATATATATATATATATATATATATTAGGGATGGAGCGATATACCAAAATTTTTACCAATACCTAAAAATTCCCCGATGCCGATACCCGATACCTGAAAATATGCCGATACTTATACCGATACCGATATTTACTACTATACAAATTTATACCGATACCGATACCGATACTGAAAATATATACCGGTATCGGAAATATGCCGATATACCGCCGATACCAATACCGATACTTCACTCCATCCCTAATATATATATATATATATATATATATATATATATATATATATATATATATATATATATATATATATATATATATATATATATATATATATATATATATATATATATATATATATATATATATATATATATATATATATATATATATAATAATAAAAAAAACGAATAAAGTTATGTTTAAAAGGAAGATTTTTAAGCATTGATAGTCAGGATATTTTATGGAAAAGTGGTTAGAGCGATGGACAGCGAACGCAAAAAGTGGCAGTTCAAATCTTGTTTGGCGAGGTCTAAAGGGGTTCGTTCACTTCGGATAGATGGCGCAGAGAGAATTCTGATTTGAAGCGTGATTTCAGAGTTTCATTTCAATAACATTAAGTATGTAAGATTAGTACACTTTCATTTCGTATAAAAATATGTTATAGTGACGGTGTAGAGATACATTGCATATACGATGATTACATTTGCAGGAAAAATTCATAGGTTACAATTTAGATATCGTACATTTTGCATAGGGTTCATAGGTTTGTCAATAGGTTTCTCCATAGGGGGCATAAGGTTTGCAAAAGGTAAACCTATGGATGTTATTGGTTTTATTATAGGACCTTGCTAAAAAAGAAAAAAAAAATCATGGGAATATATTTTTTTCCAAATTTTGAAACTTTAGAAATTTACTTTTAAGCTAATTATGGTTAAGCTGTGTTTGTGTGATGGATCTCCTGAAAGGATTCGGGAAATGTTTTTCAGGAATGTAGAAAGTTTTTCGAAAAGGATATAATGAAAGAGCATCTTTAGGTAAAATAAGGTTGAATTCTGAAGTTTGTTTAAATGGGGAGTCCATCTTAATATATCATTCGCCTGTCTTGAGAAATTTTTATTATATGAACAAATATTTTATTAATGTTCGGTATAAATGTGTAACAATAGGGTTTTAGCGTATTTACAATATACTTTTGAAAACTTTTTGTCAATGCGAACTTGCAAGAGCTAGGAAAAAAAATGACCATCTGAATTGTCATACAATCCAAAATAATCATTCTTTATCTGTCTCATTCTTTAAATAACCAATTGAGAATTTTAGGGTTAGGATTTTAGTGAAGCATGCCTACCTAATTCCACTGTGATTTTAAATAAGGTGAGAAATTTTTTTTCTTAAAAATAAGAATGTGGTTAATAACATGATTACATTTCTAGGTAAGATTGCATAGAATGTTTCCGTAATATTTGATAGATTTTATTTATTTAATCTTTAATTCAATAATACTTAAAATTTGTTTGACAAAGTTTTTCGTCAATTTAGGCTTATTAAATGAAGCTCATCGATGCTTCTTGAATTACAGGCAACTACTAAAGTTAGCTTGCTTAATGACATTAAGATAGAATTTTTTGTACAGGTTTATAATTACAATGTCTCTAACTTAACTGTTATTAGGTATTATGAAGCCTCTTTGTCAAAAAGTTAAATTGCTAATAGGAAGGATTAAGATACATATTCAGTGATAATTTGATTCATTGAAAAAAAAAAGTTGAATATATCAATTGTCATATGCTTTGTAAAGATAAAGTCTTAGTCTTAGCCTGAGAAAATTTATATAAGATGTTAGCGCACAGACTAGACTGATTTGAATAGCAGATTTTTAAAAAATTTATAGAAAAGAAACTAGTTTAACGTATTCTTTATCTTTCTTATCGTAGTTTGCATTTTGAATTGTTTTTAAAACCATATAACGTTAGCAGTCTTTTTTTTTTCTTTTTCTTTTTTTTTAAGTAATATGCGCAACTTTACAATATCTTTTCTATTCGACAACTAACGTGCGTTCTTCATTAAATAAAGATTATCGCAAGGACATATGACGGATAATGAAGTAAATTTTCCAGGCAAACGCAGACAAAAACTTTAAAATGAAGATGATTAAAACTCTGCAGGAAAATAGTGATGAGATGAATTGTATAGCTTGGAACTGGTTTTAAAGGAGGAAAAATCATCAAATAAAGAGTTGCCAGTCGGGAAATCTTTGAACCCCTTTTTCGTGTAGTAAAAGATGTACGATGGTCAGCTACATAGAGATTCTGCTGTTGCAGTATAAAGGAAAAATAGTGAGCGAGCGACCCGTCGTATCATACTGATAAAAGTCAAGAAACTTTAGAAGAGAGAAATGGAAGTTGGAACTAAATTAATAATAATAATAAAACTTTTTATCTTTGAAGGCAAAAATTTCGAAAATATAATTTGAAATTGTTTAAAGATAAACAACTTCTGTAACTGTTGAAACACGTTATTTTTGCCGGGACAAAACGGTTGTACATAACAACATATCACATTTACACTCAGTCGCTGTACAGAAATAATCATGGAATACCATTTCCTGGGATTATTCCTAAATTATATGTTGAAGTCTTACTACTTCTGGATTTGGTGTGTATTTTCTAAGCAACGACAGTACTTATTACCAAGTTGTGAAAGCAGTGATACAAGTATAAAAATATCTCCTGAGAAGGGGAGGAATAAGATACAGCTGCAAAGAGTTAAAAATTCGAGTTAATTCAGAGTAGCATTTCACCTGGCTGAATGATTTGACGAATCGAACCAACAATATTCGTATTCTGGTATAAGATTGTGTAATTATAAGATATAAATGATCAATATCAGAGGAGCAGCAAAAACCCCTTCAAAGCTTTCGGTAAATTAGATTCCCCATAGGATAAACAACAATATTGAAAGAGAATTTTATTCTTAGAAACTTACAAATAATTCTATTTGTCATACAATAACAATTTTAGATTCTACCACCAATGATTATTACCAATAGTTAATGCTTAATATCAAAAGAATTAAAAAGTAATTAATAATATAATTATTACTATTTTCCGATTTAAGATTGGCTGTAGAGGAATGTTGCATTTTATCTTGAATAAAGATAAGTTTTTGGATGCTGAGGAATGCATATTTAAATTCAATTCATAATATTGAATTAGCTTTAGCCAAAAAATTATAATTTCGAATTTAATAATACTAAGTAAAATTCAAATTTAAAATAGCAGTACCAAAAACCATCCCATAAACTAATATATATATATATATATATATATATATATATATATATATATATATATATATATATATATATATATATATATATATATATATATATATATATATATATATATATATATATATATATATATATATATATATATATATATATATAATAAAAAAAATTACCAACTTCCTAATTAGGAAAACCTTATTACCTTCAATATTTCCTGTAAATACACAAAATAACAAAGAAAAAAAGAAAAAAAAATATATAACAAAGAAAAAAAGAAAAAAAAATATATAAATTTTCCATAACAGAATATTATCCACCTAAAAGAAAAGACCCGAATATACATGAAAACCATCTGAATTTGTAAAGCTTAAACGAGGTTAAAAATAATTTGATACCTAACCTAACTTGATCTACGACAACAAAACATCTAGCCTACGTGATTACTTTTCTGAAACATTTCGACTGAATATATCAAAGACCTCGATAATAAAATGAAAAAATACAAAATTTAAATATAAAAAAAAAATAATGCTATTACTATTAACTTGTGCATGGACATTTTAGTGTAAAATCTATTACCCCATTTATAGAGGAATGATTAGGACTAGCGAGAACTCCTTGTCACAAAATATATTATATTAATGGAAATTTGAAAATATTTTACGACGGACAGGTAATAATATAATAGGTATTATTTATCAGTTATATTTTATACTTATACAGAAAAAAACTTAGAGAAATATAATATCATCAAACTGTGAGAAATGCAAAAATAGGAGCTAAGCCCTAAACACAACAAAAATATATATAATTTCAAAATAAGAGAGACAGGTTCAAAATAACTTCAAAAAATTGAACCTTAAAAAACAGTAAAACTATTTTGTCAAACAGAGTTATATATAATTTATAAAAATCTAACAGGAATAACAATTAATAATAAATATTTTCAATAAGATAATATCATCCTAAGAGTATTATTTGAAATTCAGAGATCAGAGTTTTATTGTTCCATAAGTATTATATACAAACAGTCTATATAAATTTAATTTGTTCTGAGGTAAATAATATATTAAATTTATAACGCTCTCTACAATTCTACTGTACACAACCTCAAACTTGTTCCTTTCAAGTAGGAAATACATTCAAAATCGTCTAAACTCAATCAAGCAATTTAAGGTAAAACGTACTTCTACTTATAAACTAAACATATAGTTTCTCAAATTTTAAACAAATACACTTCATAATAATTTTTCACCAAACCTCGTAACTCTCCTAAATTAATTACGGTAAAGTACAAGAATATCATATTAAAATAATGCTATTAAAATACAAGTAACTACTTAATTTAATAGTCTTCTGAACACTTTATTTTGATGTTACGAGGTTTGCTAATCAGAGTGACGAAATGTAAATTCTTGATATCTAGCATTTATCTCTTCCGTAAATACATTTTTTTTTTTAAATTTTAAGTTTATACTATGTGTAATGAAAATGGGTAAACAATATTTTAAAACTAATGAAAAGAAAAATAATAATAATACATATTTGACCTACTACTACTACTTTAAAATTTATGCCATAACATTACCTAAAGTTGCTACAAAATTCATTAAAAATGACATAAAATATTTCCTGGATACTAACCATAACAAAATTCTAATACATACTACCATAGAAACTAAGAGCTGTAACTTAAACCTTACTAACAATAATATCAAAAGATTGAGCTAATTAGTAATATTAATAACTATCATAAAAAATATGGGATAGCTTAATAGTAATCTAAATAACAATGAAATCAAAATAATGGTGTTATGTGATAACCTAAATAATAGCAATGTCAAAATAATAAGTGGTAACTTAACAAAATAATATCAATTCCAAAGAGAAACAGAATTACAAATGAACAAGTACTAACATGATGAAACCTCATTTACGGAGATGAAAAAAATTAATTTTTTTTTAACTAGTTATAAAAATATTAATAAGGTTCTAAAATTTCTTTCCAATTATCACAGTTAGGGACCGACTGGTGTTGGAATTTTGCCGGGGCTGGGGTTGCTTAAAATATATAAGAGGTCAAAAGCACTGAAATTTTAGGTTAAGAAAAATAATTTCATTAATTATAAGGAAGGAGTAGAATAGTCAACATTCACTTAAATTAATGATTATATGCAGTTTTCTGAAAAATTTTTAAAGAAAATTACAGATTTTGTATAAGTTTGAAAAAAACTAGAAAAATTTTTTGATTTTTTTTCTGATTCACAATAGTTATTCAACAGGTTTACCTAGGTAAGACCCTAAGTTAAAGTTTGAAAAAATGTAAAATATTAAAATTATCAATATAACCTGTATTTATGCATATCATTGTTATTTTATTGCTGTATCAAATTTTGTATCATTTAGCTACATTATTTCAAAATTTATTATTTTGTTTATACTTTCAGTCACTATGGTAAAAAATGAGCTTCAGCAGTATGGGAGTACTTTACAATGTTTCAGGATAGGCTCAAAATAGCTAAATGTAACCATGTACAGCCAGGAAATTAGAAAAGGACCTCCTGGTGCCCCAAGTAAAAATTTTTAACCAAACCTTTTTGGGGCCATCTAAAATCAAAACACAAAGATGAACATTCACTAGCAGAAGAGGAGCGGTCAAAAGAAACAGGAAAGAAAAAGAAAAATATTGAAAAAACAAGAAGAAAAATCTTAATTTTCTTATATTTTGTTTGATTTAATTCACCGTTAAAAAGTATAATTTGCAATTTTAACCCCGGCAGATAAACTCCGGTTTTCTCTGATTATTAGCCGGGGCCGGGGCCCGGTCGGTCCATAATCACAGTATTAGTAACAAATAGAAACTATACAAATGCATAGAATTTTCGTACTAACTGAATATTTTGTTCTTTATCGGAAAAGTACTTTGTTCGTAGATATAATTTCATTACACCTGTAAATAAGAATAAAAACAAGCTGGCAAAAGTAATAATTGAAATTCAATAAGTAGCTTAGCGATATTAATAATAATAATAATAATAATAATAAAGGTTTTCTACTTCCTTTTCACTTCGATGTTAACTCGATGATAAGCATTCGAAAGAAGACCTCGTAAATTCCAGATACTTGAAAAATTTTCTGGTTGAGTGTTGTAACTCGAATCGACAGCTTTCACTACCAGTTCCATTTTATTTACCCCGTCGGGAACTTTCACCCGTGCTTTCCATATGGACCATCCCCAAGCACGTGGATGTTTTGCATCATCAGATATAAGTTCATCAACTTCTCGCCATGTTTTTCCACCGTCTGTTGATATATCTACTCTTATAGTTTTTCTTCCTCCACCACTGTACGAGTAGCCTATAATAATAATAATAATAATAATAATAATAATAATAATAATAATAATAATAATAATAATAAATGGTTTATTCCTATAATCAGTATCCTAAAATTTCAAAAGATCAAGATGTTAATATTTTTATACATTTTCTTGATACCATTAGTTTTACCATTGTTAAAATTTACAACCACTGCAAAACTACATATTACTATAAATGACATTTTTTAAATATATAAATTAATATTTTGAAATTTTCTGTGTGTATGGTGAGGACTGCTAAGTCGGAGCATAAAAATGTTTTGAGTGGTGGATAAAATAAAAAAGTTTCTATATATAAAAACAAATTGGCCTGTGTGGGAGCCCTACAGTTAAATATGATGATGAAGGAGCCATAGTCATGAAACTTCAAATTGATAGAGCGAGAGAAGGCGAAAAAAACGTACTCCCCATACCCAAGTTATGGTTTTGTCCGTAAAAAAGAGGTGGATAATATTTTTGGATCATGATTTACTATTTTAGCAAATTTTATGCATTCCAAAAGCAGGATAATATAAAATACAAATAAACTAACTATTAGCTTTATAATTTTTGAGCTACATGTACAATTTTCAAGACATAAAAAATAAGAAACAGATATTCATATTTGTCTACCATTATCACATAAGCTAAAACCTAACAACTGAGTAAGAAGCAACATAAAGATGACTAACAACTTATATACCAAGGTTACTTACTTCACTCTTTGTCTCCAAAATAAAATAAATATGTATATTTCAAAGCCTAATTTTTTATGAACATTTTATAAATCATCAAAATTTGCCATAAAAATGCAAAAACACTTTACATAAGTTAATTTTTTCAAAATTTTCAAATACCCTACCTCTGCTTTTATTTAAATTAATTTATTAGAAGTGAAGATTAATCTTTAAAACAGAAGTAAAAAGATATTTTGGAAAAATATCGATTCTTTTGATAAATATTGTACTTTGCAACAAGTTGTTAAACTTCATCACCAAGGTTCAAGTTAATTTATAATTTAGATAGATAAAAAAAGGTTTACCAGGTATTTTTTTCATTTCATTTAAGCAAATATAATTGAAAGAGCTTGTTTAAGTTAAAAAGTAATATTTTACTACCTTTATTGAAATATCTAAATGCTTATAGTGTATTTTGAGAGAAAAAAAAAATACATATGTAATCAAGATACCTGGAAAGTAGATAACATACCCATATTTGCAATGATAAGGCATGCTAAACAATGTCCTTAAAATTACTATATAATGATCTTACCTTTCACTTCAAATGCGCCATCCTTTTTAATCTTTACAGTTTCCCCTTCTAAAGGAGAACAAATGGCCGAGGTTACAGGCATATCCTGAATGGCAGGACTTTTCTTGAAATCGACAGTGTCCCAATCTATATTAGGAGCAAAGCCCTTATAGTCATTTTGCTGCCAATGTGACTGTGATTCTTCTTCAGACAATATTATCTTTCCTACAGGAGTACAATATTTACATTTATGTATTAAAAAGAACCGAGATAAAGAGAGGAAGATTCTTAACTTCAATAACTACTTAAAATTTAAATTACGATTAAAATTAAGTCAATGGTGCAAATATCAGATAATAATAATAATTACCTAACCATTTGACATTTCTTGCTCCTACCACACCAGGAACAATAACTCGAATAGGGATAGCCATGATCTTTAGGTAAAGGAGCCCCATTCATTTCATAGGCTAACAATACGTCTCCTTTTGGGTCTAAAGCTTTTTCAATTTGGGATACTTGCGCCGTAAGGACTTCCCGTAGGATCCAATATATAATATATAATATATAATATATATATATATATATATATATATATATATATATATATATATATATATATATATATATATATATATATATATATATATATATATATATATATATATATATATATATATATATATATATATATATATATATATATATATAAATAATTTTCCTATTACCTCCCATGGAATATGATGTTAGACTAAAGTTACACACACAACTGAGAACTTTGCCCTAAATATCATATTGTCTATATAAGTACAAATTAATCCAATGCCCATAGTAATACACAATATAATAAATGAATACATAATCACTGGTGGTAAGAATTGTCTATTTAAAAAATCATTTATCATTTTTAATCTTAAAATACTTCAATGTTGAATATGAAATAGAGAATCTTACTAATAATTATTAATTGCATGGTGTCAATAAAAAATTTTTTATTTTTTATTTTTTATTTTTGGATATTCAGTAAAATTAAAATCTTTGTTCAATGCAATGGTAATTTAATTTTGGGAAATTTTATTGCACAAAAATCGGTTCATATTTGTTGTCAGTGCAACAATAACAATTAATGCTTAAACATTTTTTTAACAGATCTTAAACATATTTCAAAAAACGTATAAACCTCATTAGCGAAAGCCACATTTCGAATTATAAGTGATAATGATAGAGGATAAGAAACAAGAGATCTCAATGTTTTTTTCCTAAAAAATTCCTTAGAATAGATAGGAGAGAAGAAATAGGCTACATTTCCTACCAAGCTATGTACTTGATATAGCAATTCCTAAACGGTGTACTTGAAAACTAAAAACATCATTGAAACTAACAGATGATTTCAGTTTTGTCTAGGATTATATCTCCACGCTTACATGAAGCATTAACTTTGTAAATAAGAATTAAAACAAATAGAACGAAATAATACATTAATAAATAAAATAAAAAGTAATTACTAATACCATATTAACATAAAAAAACTTACTCACCTGAACATGAAGGTTCTCTGTGTCAGGGTTAACACCAGCAGCTACAAGAACATCATATAACCTTGCTCCACTCCATTCAGCATTGCTGATTGCTCCCAATCCCCAAGTCAATCCTTTCACATACTTAACCTACATTTTATATATATATATATATATATATATATATATATATATATATATATATATATATATATATATATATATATATATATATATATATATATATATATATATATATATATATATATATATATATATATATATATATATATTGCAAATAAAAGCCAATGGCAGGAACTAGTAATTAATACCTTGGCCATTTCAGATCTTCTATTGCCTCCACACTGAATTGCTGCGGTAATTGTGTGTTTGGGGAACTTTTTAATATCTTCCAAAGTTAAAGTATGTTCTTTAATACCCAAACCTTCAATATCCAATTCATAATTTTCTGTTTCAATTATGGGAACGGGAAGATGATTCCGAACGTAAAACAATTCACTAATAATATATATATATATATATATATATATATATATATATATATATATATATATATATATATATATATATATATATATATATATATATATATATATATATATATATATATAATAAAATCAAAAAAAATAAATAAAATCAAAATTAATATTTAAAAGAATTCAAGAGTGGCAACAAAATTTTCGAATCAGGTCTTTCTATTAAATTTAAATATAAATAACTTGTGATACCAGAAAATTTTCAAATAGGTTCTTTAGAATAACTTTCAATAACAAATGTTTAGAATTGGAAATTATTAAAACTTCTTCTAGTAACTTCTTTGGTCGATAAAGGATAGTTATTTCGACAAAGTCAGGACAAAGGAAGTACAATTCTTCGCATGGTTCTAGAGACTGGGAACACAAATTTAACCAGTTTTTCACCCTTCCCACGTACGGTTGCAGAAATATGAATGCTTTCTGCAGTCGACACCACCCTGCATAATGCGGGATTTTATTATATATATTATATATATATATATATATATATATATATATATATATATATATATATATATATATATATATATATATATATATATATATATATATATATATATATATATATATATATATATTATATAATTTTATATATCACTCATTTCAAGCTGATAGCTTGTGCTTGTTTTATAGAAACAGTTAATTGTCTACTAACTTACAAGGCACAGCAATTAGTACTAATTTTTAGTCTAGATGAATAGTAATATGCTTAAAATATTAAAGTACGAATGGTTAAGGTCTGTGATTTTGTAACTATATCGTAAAGACATCTGAAGATCTACTTTTCAACCTTTTTTTTCACAACTTTTCATATAATTTTAGAACATTGTGCGCACTCGTCTGAAGCTCAGATTGAGAAAAAAAAAAAAAAAAAAAAAAACAAAAGTATAGTGTGAGTGTCCCAAAGTTGTATCCGTACCTCCTTAAGCTTTTAAAAAATTTTTAAGTGTCATACGTCACGTAAATAAAAATAACAAAAACAATGTTTACTGAATTAGAAATGAATGGATAATGTAGAAGATTCCCATTAAGTGGGACTCCTTGGAGAAAGATCTGATACAATAAAACAGTGAAGAATGGCAACAACAAAGGAAAAATTGGAGTGAAACAAGAAGTGAAAAATCACGTGATTCTAATTTCTACCTTTTACAACGAGAACCCCTTTAATGAATGAATTAGACAGGAAGACTATCGTCTGGTGGGTGCCACAAAAAATATATATAATATATATATATATATATATATATATATATATATATATATATATATATATATATATATATATATATATATATATATATATATATATATATATATATATATATATATATATATATATATATATATATAAAGCCAACTTTGGTGTGTGAAGTTTCTCAATTAGTAAAGGAGGTGGTGGTTCGGCATTGAAAGGTTTCTTAGATGAAGGTCGTAAAGCAACATGTCTCCGGGGTTCATTTGCAAAAGGATCCTCCATGTTTTTTGTAGCTACGCCAACATCATCTTCACATAAATTACCTTTCAAAAGAAAATAAGAAGTTGAATGAAAGAGCATGGAATAATTTAACCATTTAAATAAAGTTAACAATCTCTAACATTCATTAAGATTTAATGAAAAGGTGAAACTTTCCCACTCCACAGATATAACATTTAACCCTTTGGAACTCATGTTTACTTTGTCTCTAGCATAATTCTTTCTGCAGAACATCTCGGATTTCAGAAAATATCATCTTCTCTAAAAGATGCAGATTCCTATTATTGATGGTTACTTCACTTAAAAAGATACTATTCCTAACCACTACCTATCCTATCTACGGTATGTAACGTCGTAGGTAACCTACGTAATCATAAACTTTCTTCCAAGTTCATTTTGAAGAATCCTCCTGCACTGTACAAGTAGCTCCTCTGACTTATTATAGCATAAATAATTCGTATCCCCATGAAGCTTTCATTTGAATCACATACATCAATATAATTATTTTTTGCACATTTACATACAGAAATTTTCAAAGAACTTGTAATAAGTATTATATAAGTACTGGTCAGTAAATGGATAAACGTACTAAGATAAATTACTTTAAAAATGAAATGTACCTATCCTGTATTTTTCCAAGATTTCCAATACATGGCGACTTTTGTGTACTGCATACAATGCCCAAAAAGGTTCCACAGATCCTCCAGCTCCCAGCATGATATTATCTCCACCTACACATGAGAAACAATTTTAATAATATTTCAAGATAAACGTTTTCACTATAATAAGCTATTAAACTTATTTATCACTTAAGTTTCCAATTTTGCAATATGGTTGACTGGTGGTTTGACAGAATTAAAATACTTTAATGTGAATACAAGATTCTTAATCTCCAGTATTTAGGTACGTTAATGTGCACATAAAAATATGTTATCAGAAAATAGGACAAGGGATACATAAAACAATACAAAATGTATTGCAGCTTTGCAGCTAAAACATATTCTCTTTTGTACAAATAAAAATTTCCAATCTATAAATAAAATTAAACCATTCAAAATTTAGGGCTACGCTTACCCGGATGTTCTCTGACAAATTCGGTAACATCATAGACGCCACTTTTGAAGGAAATCCAAACTCTATTTTCTATAGTGTCATGTTTTAAAATTTCCTCTGACGAGTACTCTGGAAGACCATTGATCCTATTTCCATAATCTTTTAACACACAATTCTTTTTGCCTTCAGAACTATGTAAATCTGAGATATATATATATATATATATATATATATATATATATATATATATATATATATATATATATATATATATATATATATATATATATATATATATATATATATATATATATATATATATATATATATATATATATATATATATATATATATATATATATAATCAAAATTAATTTCTCAATAATGATGAATGCAAAGTATATAACATACAAATTAAAACCTTTTCAATCAACATTATTCCCACCCTTGAAAGGCCTTGACATAATAGAAAGATTGATATAATACATAATGAATAATAGAGATAAAAGGTTATTAAGTATCATGAATGAAACTTTTAATTCAGGTATTTACTGTAAAAGAAGTTTTAGGTGCAAAACTTAAGATATTGGTAAATATTAATGCTTCTAAATATAAATTTAAAAGCAACTATTTTAATAACAAGAAAAATGGAGGGCTTTAATTAAGTTTAAAGTAAAATTTGAGCAGTTTTTTGAAATAAGAATGAAGAAGCAAATCTTGACCATTCTACAAATTTCTGATGACCCACGCACAAGCTTACTTCCTTACGGACCCATTTGCATGTGCATCAAAACTGAGAGGAAATGAATCAAATGTAACAGGAGTACATCATGCCTTCCATAAAATTGACAGGGATTTTAAAGCTCAATTTTGGGCCTTGATCCATTGGTTTCGTAAATATAATTCAAACTAAGCATAAAATTTAAAGGGTAGATTCTGAAAAACTGCCTTTTCTGCTCTAAAAGTCTTTAACTCTTACAGGAAAGATGTCCAAAAGATTTATTTAAAATAGCAATAAATCCAATTGCCTAACAATTTCAAAATTCAAATACCAAAAATCTTACATCAAAGAATAATAAGCATAATTAAATTTGGTTAATAACTGTAGCTCAACAAACCTGCTGTGTGAGGAAAATTTAGCCATAAGGCGATTGCTGAACCCAAAACCAAGAATAGATGCATATTTATGAAAGTTACTTTTTTGTTCTTGATAGTCATGCCTTGAGTAATGTTTACAACAATAGATGGGAATTGATTGTGCTACTGGAATACATCGTTTAAGGACTCGAGACTGACGATACAATGTATATACCTGCAAAGGACTAAAGTAATCAATATTAATATTCTTTAGGAAAGGAAATAGAAGCTACTAATAATTAAAATTTAATATAAAATTAAAATATTAAATAAAATTTATAAAAAATAAATTTTTTATTATATATATATATATATATATATATATATATATATATATATATATATATATATATATATATATATATATATATATATATATATATATATATATATATATATATATATATATATATATATATATATATATATATATATATATATAAATTAAAAAAAAAAAAAAAAAAAAAAAATAAAAAATAATAATAATAATAATAATAATAATAATAATAATAATAATAATAATAATAATAATAAAATTATACTTATAATCAATTCCAAAATTTGTCATCAGTCGAGAAGTATCTTCTTACCAAATAATTTGACTGATACAAATTTCATTACAAAAGACATCAAGTGTCATTGTTTAGGATTTTCCTAAATTACCTTATTTAACAATAAAAAAAATAAATAATATTTATGATGATCAAACTTAATGAAAAACTTAATAAAACTTTTCATTACTGTACCTATTTACAATCTAAATGTGATGAAATTAATAATTATTTTTCTTAATGTCTAATTTGAAAAGATTTATAAATTCATTTAGCTATAAACTATGGGATATGCTAATATAGTCCCAAAATGGTAATTGGTTTTGGATATACTAGATATAAAATTTATGCAATTGGATACAAGATACTAGTGGTGTGTTGTGTGTTTGTCAGATATTAATAAAATAATTTTATGCAAGGTCATCATAAATAAGGTATTGAGAATATTTTTTTTTTTAAATAATCCATTTTTTTTTTTCCCTGCAAAATTTTAGTTTTGGTTTTACATTTAAACAATAAAACTATGAAATAATCAACAGAAGTGGCAGTTACTAAAAAATTATATGTATATAACACTTTATATGAGAGTGTATTCAATCTTGAAGGCAGATATATATATATATATATATATATATATATATATATATATATATATATATATATATATATATATATATATATATATATATATATATATATATATATATATATATATATATATATATATATCATAAATAGAAAACCTATGCTAAAGTAGTAGTAGTAGTAATAATAATAATAATGCCTATTATAAGTGTTTTAGTAGCTATTAAAGAAATATTATGCAATACTTACCCACTCCTTTTAAATGTGAACATAGCAGCATATAAATTGTGTCTTACATAAATTTAAAAACCTGTACAAAAAAAAAAGTTATTTTAAAATAAAGCACTATTTATACCAAATAAATAGAACAAAAAACTTTTATACTTAAGCTAACAAAACAACAAAATAAGTTCAGAAACAATTTGGAAAACCTTGTTTAACTTTCCTGTAATATTTTTATTTTATCTTCAATTTAGTTCAAACAATGACACCTGTGTTGAAGGAGGGAGAATGAGATGTGTGATAAATACAATCTGTGTTGGGGAGAGGAAGAGGTGTCCCGATTCCCTCAAGATGCCTACTAGGTCATGGGATTTAGAACATTAATTTGTTGAAATTATGAAAAATGAGTATAGTTAGAATCACTGGTATATTTACACATGGTTTATGTGAAAAAGGACCAATGAATCATTATTAATCATCTTAATGTGTTCATAGGTAATGTAATATAAGGGAAATGAAAAGAATATAGAGATGACCTTAGTTGAATCTTCTTGCAGCTATATATAATGTTCTTAAAAACTTTGTATATAACAATGAGATGGTCTTTAAAACATATTAGTTCTATAGTGAGAACTGAAAAATAACTGGACAAATATGAAGGCAAGACAAAGCATTTTGATGGAGGTGGATAAGAAGGGAAAGATATTAAGAGAATACAAAAATTAGTTTCTAGGAAAGAAATTTTAAATTCTCATAGCTTTATTCAGAAAATGTACATTTATGAGCTTGCAGTTTTTCAGCAGATTCTACACTATTAAATGCAATGATTATACTAATTTTGTGGCTATTCAGTTCACTAAAAAGTGGTTGCTAGGGGAAAAACCAGTAATTTTCTTTGAGCACCAATGTTTCATATATACATATATATTTTAATTCATTTAATAAATAGAACAAAGGAGAAGTGTGATCTTAAAAGAAAAGAATTCAAGAAGGTTTTAAAAATTTGAGAGAGGGTTACAGGTTTTCAAGTTTGAGAAAATTATGTATTAAGAAAGTTCAAAATGAGATAAACACAACATTTAAATATTATGCTTGCCTAATAAAAAAAATTTTTTTCATAAAGCATAATCTAAATTGTCTAGAGTTTGAAAACGTAATTGTTAGTAATACTAATGTTCAGATAAATCTGGATTTAAGGTACTGGTATTCATCCCAATATTTCCATAGCGATATTAATACAGGGTCATAGGTTACATTATACAGTAACTAGAGCAACAGAAAACATAAAAATATCTATGGCCTTTATAGTTTAAGTTCTTAGTACTAAGTATACATACAAGAGAAAATGTGAATACATGAATATGATGTAATATATATGTAAAACTGAGGAAATATATGAAAGCTCCATCTTGCCAATTTAATAAAATACTGAAGGTGATTCTGGACAAAAGACAAAGTATCTGGAAGCTTAAAATTTGGCATCCAGACACTCCACATGAAAAGTCTTCCTGTGATCAAAATTTCATATAAGTGAGCTTTTTCTCAGTACCTTTCTTGTCATATGGTATAAATGAATGAAAGATACTCATATCCATGTATTGGAAAAATAGAATCTATAAACATTTTAATATATATATATATATATATATATATATATATATATATATATATATATATATATATATATATATATATATATATATATATATATATATATATATATATATATATATATATATATATATATATATATATATATTTCAAATTGGAGCAAAGAAAACATGATCATTTTCAGTAAATCAAAAATTTATTCCTCCATCTCTTTGCTGAACACCAACTCCACACAACTATGACATCTTCTTCAAAAACATATATCTCAAACCTTTGTCTGCCCTTAATATTCCTAGTTTCTTTTTCTCATGATCTTTCTTGGAATGATCACATTACTTCTCTTTCTAAACAAGCTTCTTAAGAGGTTGGGTATTATGATGCACCTTCAGAATTTCTTCACACCACCCCAGTTGCTTGTTCTTTATAGGAGTATTATTCATCCCAATGTATGACTCTTACATCTAGAGTGGTTTCACTCATACAGCTCTCCTTGAAAATGTGGAGTCTAGGGCTTTTCTCTTATCAACACTCAATCTCATTATCTCTCTACAGTCTTTTTCTGCCTGTCAAATAATTGCATCACTCTCTCTCTATACTATTACTATTATAACAGATGCTGCTCTTCAGAACTCTCCCATTACATACCTCCTCATAGAGATTGGCTCATGTGACACGCCTTTCTATACAGTTTCATCCTTTTTCTGCCCAACTCTGACCCCAGACTTAACTGATATATTCAATCTTTCATGTATTCTACTGGGAAAGTCTGTAACACACTC
>SEYY01002214.1:0-5000 GCA_009176605.1 Armadillidium nasatum | reverse complement strand
CATTCTCATTTATATATTTTTACGACTACCTTTGACTTGCACACTTTCAAACGATGTATATCGGGGCATGTTCGTTCACGGTTAACTTAACCCGCTTTTAGAATTTTCCCTAGCTCCGGTTAACCTAACCTGCTTTTAGGATTTTCCATAACTCCGGTTAACTTAACCTGATTTTAGGATTTTCCATAACTCCGGTTAACTTAACCTGATTTTAGGATTTTCCATAACTCCGGTTAACTTAACTTGATTTTAGGATTTTCCATAACTCCGGTTAACTTAACCTGATTTTAGGATTTTCCCTAACTCCAGTTAACTTAACCTACTTTTTCGATATTCCCTAACTCCGGTTAACTTAACTTGCTTTTAGGATTTTCAGTAACTCCGGTTAAATTAAGTAATCCACCGGTCATTAGCTATATAAATAATTTGGCACCTTTAAATATTGTACCAATTTCAATATAATAACAAAAATACTTGTTTTTCTTTCAAGAAATGTTCTTTAAATTAAGATTTTTCGTTTTGTTTTTTAAACGGATGTGAAACCGAACGAAAACAAAATGAATGTTTCTAAATCTTTAAGGCGCTTAAGCATATTTTGTTCTAGTTCTGCTGGTTCATACTAAAAAGTCAGAATTTTTCTGTAACTCTACTGTACATTCAAAATAATAATAATAATAATAATAATAATAATAATAATAATAATAATAATAAAATACACCAACTTAATATCATCAGGTTTATAAAACTTGACCTATAGTGGCCTTTGATCATCCAAACAATACTATAATAAGCAGACGACACATAAATATATGCTCCTCAGTTGGCAACACGATCACTACATGTGGGATTACCCACAGATTGTGGATTACCGCACTATAGATATAATTTATTTATAATTTTAATTATATCTATATTAAGAGCTTGTTTTGGGGATTACCGATTGAAGCATGCTACATGGCACTGATAAGCGTTTATATATATATATATATATATATATATATATATATATATATATATATATATATATATATAATATATATATATATATATATATATTATAATATATTATAATATTATATATATATATATATATATAATAATATATTCAAAAATGTCATCCGTGGATGTCATATTAGAATCTATATCCGTACAGATACTGAAAAGTATCTTTTCAAAATTTCTGCCGGATTTCCTTATATCGAAGTATGGATATATATATATATAATATAATATATATAATATATAAATATATATATATAAATAATATATATTAATTATATACTATATGTGTGTGTGTGTGTGTGGATGTGTTTTGAGTGTTTTCGAGAATTTTAAAGTGAGCAATCACACTTGTAATAAGATCAGCCTCGTCTATTTTAACGCATAGAAAATTAATTTTTTTAATATATCGTAATACTCTTTAATTTTCTACCAGTAAGGGAAGGCCAATTACATTTGTAAATTATCAGAGTGTTTAATGGTATTTATTAAGTGTCATTGAAAGAAAGGAAAATAGATGAGGAAAGAGTTTTTTTTTTAAAGAATATTAGGAATTATAGGAGAAAGATCAGAGATCAATTACTACACTGCTATCATTCTCCTATTGGTATTTCAGTTTGAATGTTCGTCTCCAAGACTGCCAAGAATACGAGTGAGGAGCTGTAACATTTTCTGAAGGTTATTATGGATAGAGAATTGAATGGCGTATTCGTTTTAAAAATTAGATGAAAGCAATTGATGATTGTGAACACTGAAATTCCTAGGAAGAACGAGTTCAGAGAAAGGAAAAAAACGAAAGAAAGAATATGCTCTCCTTTGGAGTTAAAGTAGTTTAAGAATTTAGGATAAACAGTTGAATTACGAGATAAATAAACAGAATATATGAATGTAGTCGTACGTAGATTGCCAAGAATGACGAAGTCATTAGGTTTAAAAATTCAGAAACTCAAAATTAGAGACAAGAATAAACATTGCCGATCTATACATAAGCATAACATCCTCTTTTGTATGAAAAAAAAAGAGGGATATATAGAGTAAGATGAAGCAGTTTATGTTCAGCGTTTTGAAAGGACCCTACGTTCCCCAATAAAGGTATAGCTATAATTTAATTGTTTTTTGTTATAATATAAAAGGGAGGCAAGCTTCACTTAAATGAGTTTTCGTTTCGTTGTCTATTTATTTTGGAAAATATGATATATTATGAAAACGATTTTCTTCTTTGCATATATTTTTTTACAAATACATAATGTTATCATATACACATATAAAGTAATTCCAACATTTATGTATGTGTTACAATATATATATATATATATATATATATATATATATATATATATATATATAATATATATATATATATATATTATATATATATATATATATATATATATATATATATATACTGAAGAGTAAAATTAGAATAAACGTCAATAGGAAGATATTGAAACATACAAAACAGATAGTAACATTGATAATTTACAGCACATGGTTATAATTATATGAATGTAGTTTATTATTGGTCACGTGGCGTTGCATGTCGATCGCGAGCTGCCCTTAACCGTATATATCTACCCTCTACGGCTGTTGTTGAACTTGGCCTACCTTGATCAGGCCGCCTGGTGTGAGCATGTGTCAACTCTTACCTCTGTAGGACCCTTCGGATGGTTGTATTGCAGATCCCGAACCGTCGGCCCAGTTGGCGTTGGCCGTACCCTTCCATTGCCAGTGTTGTGATTGCCACACAGTCATCGCATGTCAGATTCCTTCGTAACCTCTTCATATTACTTGCACAAACGTTAAAATTTGAATACTATCGATACCCGGTATAAACGTGACGTTACCTCTCCTACTACGTCACTCACTGAATTTGGTTGGTTTGCCCTTATATCGTATTTCGTCAATATTGCACCTATTGCATAGATGCTAAACTGCATTATTTGGGTAGGGTCGAGCACACACAGGCACTCCCATTATCCTACAATGTCGTCGGGACCTCCAAATTATAAATTGTAGATGGTGCGTTAATTTTGCTCTTAATATATATATATATATATATATTATATATATATATTATATATATATATATATATATATATTATATATATATATATTATATATATTATATATATATCCGATTAAATGTGATTTCAGATAAGGAGGAGGAGGTGGAATTAGAAGAAAGAAGGATGTATATATTGTAGGAGTATGAGTTACATATCAATTAGAAGGAATAAGAGTGGGAAAGGCATGCAGATTTACAAAGCATAGAGGTCAGAAACTTTTCCATAGGAGAACCATAGAGGTTAGCTCACTTCCATTTAGTGAAAGTTCGCCTAGAGCCCTAGACAGTCGAATTATATTTCTGTAATTATTCCAAGGTGAATAAAAGTTAACAAGAGCTATCTGAAAATGATGGTTTTTCTCTTCGTGATAAGCACTGTCCCTAGCTTGAACAGCAAGAGAATAAGAGCCATTAAACCAGTGAATTTTGAGGAGAAAAAAATATACTCGAAGAGAGAATGGACCTTTTCTCCCCATCAATGATCTCAACCCTAAACTTTTCTGCAGGTACCGAAAAATTTTCAGGGTCAGTAATGGATAGCGAAGAAATCCTCCAAATCCCCCTAATAATACTGATTAAAATGTCAGAAGATATGTTTAAGACAGGATGGAACTGATGGAGGGAAAGTATTGGAATCGGGGATTATAAGACTGTGTGGTCCAAACTCCCAATAGAAGTTGAAATTCTGCATTTTTTTTTTTTTTTTGTGAGGACTAATCAAAGATTAAAAGAACTCACGAATTGGTTAGGACTATCCCTAATATTTGTATAGGCACCGTAACCAAAAGTTCAAGTTAGTTAAAATTAGTAAATGATACGGCCTCCTTCCTACCTCCTCTATTAGTATGAGATAATCCTAATCATTCAAATGGGTGTTCATTTAATCCATAAATAAAGGATATCATTTGAATGAGAAGTTGTAACCTCCTCATGAAAAATAGAAAGGTATCTAAAAAAGGGGCTGGAAGGTTTGTTCCGTTGGGAGAATATTAACAGAAACCCAAGATCATTTGTATGAAGAGGAAAACAGATTTTAAGCTACGGAACATCGAAATTAGGAGATTCAAAAAAATAGTTTTGATTTTAACGCGTTAATTGAAAATTAATTTTTCACTTTCTAATTATTTACAAATTATAAAATTTTGAAAAAAATTATTATTTTTAATTGAAACACCAATTATCATTTTTTATAAAATGGAAAGGAGGGAGCAGAAGATCCAAATACGGGCATGTATGTACAGTCGTCCAAGGGAGTTCTTCCAACATTATTGATATAATAAATTATATTATTATTATTATTATTATTATTATTATTATTATTATTTATTTATTAATAATTATTATTTTATTATTATTAATTATTATTACAATATTATATTAATTATATATATATATATATATATATAATATATATAATATATATATATATAATATATATAATATAATATATATATTTATATATATATGAAAAGCATATGAAATCACTGGAAAAAAGGAATAACTTGTAAATATTTCTTATATTTACCAATGCTTTCGGTGAATATGAATAATAAATATAATAAATATTAACCAGCGTATTAAATTTACATTAACAAATATATAATACAAGGATATAAAAACACTTATAATTAATGAGAGAGTGAACTTTGTCTTTATAAAAGACAAAAAGTCGGAGATTGACCCCAGTGACATGACAAGAATTTGATAATATATTTATGATGCTATTGCTTGAGTAAAAAAAAAAAAAAAAAAATAAAAAAAAAAAAAAAAAAAATAAACCCCGGCGTATAAGTAGATACAATTTCGTGGATTTGTATATAAATAATTAGTGTGTAATATTGCATTCTGTTTAAATGCCTTTGGGTTTGTCTGTTTGTTCATGTAATAATCATACATCGTTCTATATTTAATATACAAACGTATACACCTAAACACA
>SEYY01002213.1:50000-56716 GCA_009176605.1 Armadillidium nasatum | reverse complement strand
GGCATCACTTGTGCTGCGAGGGCGATGCAATGGTTGTGGCATGCGAAAGGTCAATTCTCTCTAGGAACTGCCGTCGAAATACCTTTAAAAAAGAGATAGTGCACCAACATCATCTGGCAGAGACAAAGTGTCAAGTGAGTTTAAAAGTAGGGGAGAGTTTATTAATTTTTCTATTTGAACTCAACTTTATCTTAAAGAAAGGTGGAACTGGAACCCTAACAAATGTGAAAACAGTACTCCATACAGAGGTGGATAAGACCCTTTAATATTAATATATATATATATATATATATATATATATATATATATATATATATATATATATATATATATATATATATATATATATATATATATATATATATATATAGTAACCTATGACCAGGGTTATTGTTATGTAGGGACCTAATTATCTCCGGAGTTACCAACTATGTGGTGCAGGAGGTCCTTATACTTTGTAGTAGCGCAGGGGGATAGATCAGGAGGCTGGGTGTTTTCTAAGTCCCCTCGTGGAATGCCGACTGGTAGGCTTGTGGTAGCCACCACTTCTCTTCAGGCCTGTGGAACGTCTGTAGCCTCAGATGAAAGGCTTCGTCAAAGGAGGAACCACAGCGAGGGCAAATGGTTTGCCAAACTGGGTCTCCTTTCGGGAACAGAGGCGTTGGAACTTCTTCTGTCTTCTTCTGTTGCTGTAGTGGTGGTGGTTTCTTCTTGCCTCTGCTTTGGACGTCTTCTTGGGCTTCTCGATAAAGTGATTGTTTCAATATTTGCTAAAGACCTTTTAAAATTATCTCAAAATGGAAAGGATCAATTAACAAATGATTGGTTTATCACTTTATTTCTCTTGTTTTTAACAAAAATTGCTTACAAAGTTATTATTATAAAAGTTTCATAAAATCACATTGAAATAATATACAAAATTTTATTTATTTTAATTCTAAAGTATTATTTAAATAATATATTTATATAATACATATAAAGATACATTAGAATCGAAATTTTGAACACTAACATTTTTTTATTGAAAATTTAATATAATATTTTATAAAGAGAAATATATTTTACATATAATAATAATATTTTAAAATTGTTTTCCCTTCGAGTTTACTTTTTTGGAGCAAAAGCAGAGTAAAAATGGAGGGAACACAGACAACGTGCATCAAGAATTTGTTTACAAAATAGCTTACAATTTGAGACGGAATTATACATAATTTACATTACATTTTAAATGTTTTACTTTTTAAAACTATAGTTTATATCTTTATACATAAATAATAATTATTTTTAAATTGAAATGAACTTTATTTTCCCTTTTTAACTAGCTTTAAATGCTTCATAAAAAACAAACAAACCTTATATAAACAAGTCATGCGTAAAACATAAATTTTCTGTTTCTTTATAGAAAATGTATTTTTAAATTCTTGGTTAACTCTTTTAAAACTTTACTATATACTGTACCACTTCACTGTATATCAGTTCCCCACTGAGACACGGAGTGAACATCTTCACGGATCGAAGCGTACTCGACGGAGGGGGTTTCTTCTGAGAACAAGACCATCAGTGACATCGGGAGTAGAAACATCAGAGACATCAGGGACATCAGTGGAAGGAACATCAGGCTCATCAGATGAAGGAACATCAGGTGCATCAGAGGTAGGAACGTAGGAATATCAGGTGCATCAGAAGTAGGAACATCAGTAACATCAGATGGAAGCTTTGTTGGAGTCTTCATGATGGCTGGTTTCAATCTTCCTATAGAAACGACATCAGTCCTGCCATCTCGAAGCTTGATCTTGAAGCAGCGATCCATTCGTTGTAGTACTTCATAAGGACCGCTGTAGGGGGCTTCCAATGATTTTCGAATGCGGTCTGTCCTTACAAAGACATGTGTACAAGTTTGAAGTTCCTTGGGCATATATGAACTGCTTTGAGAGGGATGGAAAGTAGGAAGTTCTCTGAAGTCTAGTTCTTTCATATGTGCCATAAATTTCTTCATGAAGGAGTCCAAATTTTGCTTGTTCGTTAGGGGTTTGATTGAAGAATCTCCATAGGACAAAGAGGAGTTTTTCCAGTGACGGCTTCAAAAGCTGAATAACCGGAGTCGTTGGGAATGCATCGAAGACTGAGAAGAATGATGGGTAAAGACAATAACCAATTTTCTTTTCTTGCCATTAATGCTGTCTTGAGAGATCGATGAAATCGTTCAATTTGGGAGTTTGCCTCAGGATGATAGGCTGAAGTTCGAAGGCGGTGGAATCCTATCATGTGAGATAATTCAGTGAAGAATTCACTCTCAAATTGAGGTCCTCTGTCTGAAATGACGTAGGAGTGGAATGCCAAATCTTGATATCCACTGCATAAAGGCGTAAGCTACTGATTTGGCAGTAGTGTTGGTTATAGGAAATGCTTCTGTCCACTTTGTGTTCCGATCGATGCAGGTAAGTAGATAGCGAAAAACTGGAGATGAAGAACCGCAGGTAGCTGAGGGAGGAAATATATATATATAAAGTTGAGATAGCTTCTTTCCTAGAGAACCTAACCTTAATCTGATTAGAAAGGTTAATACCAAGTGTTTCCACATACTCTTTTAATAAAATGTTTCGTACCGTGTTTTCGCCTTCAGCTTTTATAAGATCAAAAGCCCTAGACTCCACCTTTTCGAGAAGAGCTCTATGTGTGGAACTGCCACAGATGTGTGATGTTTCCCATGCATGGGCGTACACTCATATAAAGAGCAAGCAAATGGGGTGGTGTGAAGAAATTCTGTAGGAACCTCTGAACACCTAACCTCTTCGAAGCTTGTTTAGGAAGAGAAGTATTGAAATCTTTCCGAGAAAGATCACATAAAAAGAAACACCAAGAATATTAAGGAGAGATGAGGGTTTGAATTGTGTGTTTTTGAAGAAGATATCATAGTTGTGTGGAAGATTGTATCGAGCAGAGAGATGGAGGAATTGAGTTTTGGTGGCATTGAAAACAAAAATGTTTTTTCTGCCCCAATTTGAAATGCGAGATAGATCAGGGATCAGTTGCCCCAAGGCTACCTCCCTTGCCTCTATTAACTGTTGTTGGGAGGGGTGCCTTTCAAATTAAAAAGAGTAATAAAAGGTGGAGTCATAGGCATAGGAGTGGATAAGAAATGAAGTAAGAGAGAAAAGGTTATTAATAAAAAGCACAAAAAGTATTGTTGATTGGAATGTTTGGAAATCAAAGCCTTGCGACAAACTCTATCGAAAGATTTTAATGTGTCCAGCTCGACAACAATAGATTCATCGAAATGAAGAAGAGCGGAGGAACAAGAGTCAGAGAAAAGTGAAAGAAGATCACCAGTAGAGCTTTTTTTTACAAAATCCATACTGGCGATCAGAGATAAGCTTAGAAGAATTGAGATATTTCCAAATCTTCCTGTTAAGGATAGATTCGAAATCTTTAAAAAGAATGGAGATTAAAGAAATGAGACGTTAGTTAGAGGGCTTAGAGGGGTTCCCCTTTTTTTGCACAGACTGAATGAGCGCACGTTTCCAGTAAGAAGAGAAGGTTGAAGTAGAAAGAATAGACGAAATAGTTTACCAAGGAAGGGTGCAAGCTCTGAAGTACAAGTTTTGAAAGCCACAGGAGGGATACCATCAAGACAGTACGCCTTCCTAGTGTTAAGCTTTTAAGGAGCAGCAAAGACGTCTTAAGAAGAAATATATATATATATATATATATAATATATATATATATATATATATATATATATATATATATATATATATATATATATATATATATATATATATATATATATATATATATATATATATATATATATATATATATATATATATATATATATATATATATATATATATATATATTATATATATATATATATATATATATATATATATATATATATATATATATATATATATATATATATATATATATATATATATATATATATATATATATATATATATATATATATATATATATATATATATATATATATATATATATATATATATATATATATATATATATATATATATATATATATATATATATATATATATATATATATATATATATATATATATATATATATATATATATATATATATATAATTAGTGAAGTATAGCATGTTATATTTTCTCATTTGAGGATGCGGATGTTGAATTTTTATCAAGTGCGGATGCGGATGCTGATGTTGAATTTTCGAAAGTGCGGATGCGGATACCATCGATATATATATATATATTATATATATATATATATATATATATATATATATATATATATATATATATATATATATATATATATATATATATATATATATATATATATATATATATATATATATATATATATATATATATATATATATATATATATATATATATATATATATATATATATATATATATATATATATATATAATCACGGCTATTTTTACAAGGAGATGAGTCACAATCTATAATGTCAATTTCTTTTTATAATTTGAACATTAAATATTCGGAAATTTCAATTTCAAATATTGCTTTAGTAATTAAAAGCAAAAAGAAATTCTCAACTTGTTGTATTTCTTCGTGCACATATTTAACGAGTATCACATGATATTATCAAAACATTTTCACCTTTTATAGCTATACACACTCCAGTTATATAGTTTTCATTCTTTAAAACATTTTATAACATTCACAGACATCTTATGAAGATAGGTTTCATTCTAATCGCTCTTCATATTTTCTTCTTGTATTTTCTCTTTTTCTTATTCTCTTTTATTTGGCTTTTTGAAGAATATTTTTTATCTTCGTTTACGTGGTCTTTTTATTTATCTGATAAAGAACAAAAAGGGATAATCAATTTTTTTGTTGTTGGTATAAACTTTTTACCAAAGAATTACCTAATCCTAATGAATTCTTATTTAAGCCTTATGGACTAATCGATGAAGTATAAAACATTAAATCGTATTAACAATAAATGAATATTAGGTTAATGAAAAATTATACACAAATGTTTAAAAATGCATTCATTTTTTGTAGAAATAATGTACCGATAGAAGAAGACCATTCATCTGTATATAAAATGAGATACAATGTAAAAATGAACATCTTCCAATCCTTTTAAATGAATGAGAAAAAAATACTTAATTGAAAATTTATTGTGCACAATCAAATTTTAATATAAAAATGAAAGAGAGTCATCTAATAGATAGTATTCGCTCGTCTCAGAAATAAAATTCGACAGTATAATAGTTAAGAAAGGTAACTGCATAAATAAATAAATATTTTGAATTCTTCGACCCAAGATATTTAAGAGTAAAACTCATCAAGAAAGTTGTAAAGAAGAGGAATATTGGAACTCCAAATTAATGCGTCCGAATTTGATGAGAAAATTAGAAGAAAGGAGAAATATGGAAACTCCGAGACGTTATTTCAGAAATCAGTAAGACATATATAACAGAGTAGAAATAAAAAGGTAAATAAATTATAAGAATAATTGTGGATAACAAGATTTAAAAAACCTTTTAGAACAATATAGAATCTAAGCTTTTCAGGAGGAACCTGTATAAAATAGGGAACTGAAACTCTCTGGAATAATATTTTCGAATTAAAGATTATTTAGTAAAGTGTAAGAGAAAGAGCATCAAGACTCCAGGAATTATTATTATAAGACCAAAAAATCCTTTTCAAATAAAAATGAAATTCTTTGAACAATTATTTTTGTTTAAAAATTACCCCTTGCCATATTTTATATCACTTAAAAACTTAAGGATTATCACGATTATTATTTACAAAATACTTCTTGTGAAACTTCCATTTTTAAAAAAGATGACATATAGCAAAAAGTTCGTTGATGAGAAATTGGTCTACTTATCTTCTGCTTAGCATTATGATAAGTTTTCAATAGAGGAATCAATAAGCAAAAAAACATGATTTGCAGTAACTAATTTTAAATGTGAAGAAGCCAATTCACATAAGTATATCAATCCAAAAGAAGGAAAAAAGTACAAATATTTGCAAATTTTCCTTACAAACATATCTAATTTTTTTTCTCGAACACAATATATATCTTTTAAGATTAAATCAGATTGCAAAGTTATAAAACTTACATTTTACACCAAATTTTTTTTCATATAAAAATTATCTGAAATTTTCCTTATAATATGTTTTAAATTCAAATCTTTTTTAAAGGGAAAACCATTGATACTAGAAATAATATCTGTATATTTTTTTAAACAATGAATCTAACTTTTCAAAATTTTCGATAACGTTTTGAATTTTTTTTTTCTTTTTTGCATTTTAAAAGTTGAAATTAAGACAGAGATGCTTTGGTTATAGCAGAAATTGCTTCGTTATAAGCAATGTAACGTAATCGACCAGTCGTTCTCAGTCAACCTGTCAGCCATTCCTATAATAAAAGAACAAACGAAAAGTGATCTTTAAAATTCACAGTGTGAAGAAAGATTTCATACGCTTTAATTCTTATATGCATTCAATATGAAATGCAAGTTATGTACATCTTTCACCTTCAGGAATTTTCTATTCTTTCGTATGTTTCGTAAGATCATAGTTTCTTAAAACTGAAGAAACTGCAGCGAACAAAGCTATCAGGAACAGATCCTGAACCATTAAACAAGCCAGTAAACAAAACTTTCTAACGCAATTTTAATTACTAAGGATTTCTCTAGTTATAGATTAATTTTTCATAATGTATGATTAT
>SEYY01002213.1:37500-47500 GCA_009176605.1 Armadillidium nasatum | reverse complement strand
GTGTACAATCCACTCCTTGAGTTTGCTCCGCTCCTTCCGACTTATCCTGTATATATATATATATATATATATATATATATATATATATATATATATATATATATATATATATATATATATATATATATATATATATATATATATATATATATATATATATATATATATATATATATATATATATATATATATATATATATATATATATATATATATATATATATATATATATATATATGGGAAGGGGATAGTGCAGTCCGCAGTGATGTCACTGCCTCTCACTGCGCATAACCCGCGGAGTGATAGGATGGGCTAGACCATTCCGTTTCCTTCCATTGCCCTTTGGTTCGTTCCTTTTTGCGTTTCGCCTTCTCAGTGGGTCTCTAAGGTACCGTTGTCTCATATAGGAGTGTCTGTGCTCTATTACCTGCACCCCATTCCTTCACATGTCCCCACAAATCTACAAGCGCTTAATCATGCATTACCTTTTTAAACAAACAAAATTGCGAAACATACGACAGACTGGAAGATGTTTGGAGGGAAGGCATCCAAAGAATTTCCTTCATCATCCAACCCTTTACCCCATCATTATTTGGGAGTTGGTGGTCTCCGATGCTGGGGATGGTGCTGCCAAAATCTTGCATCCGTAATGCCTGCCCCAGTGAACGGTCCTCTTTCTTTATTAAGGGGAGGCTTACATTTAAGAAAAAAAATTTTTTTCATTCGATTCTCCTGAAAATTTCAGTATATATAGCTTTTTTCCCGACGAAAATAGTCGATTTCTAACGTTTTTACGAGAGATTTAATGTTTAGCAGTTATATGGGAATGTTTTTCAAAATTTAAATCTACGGTGAAGCCACATAAAAAATATTTTTGGTCTGAAATTTCGAACATATGTTCCTTATTCTATTGGCTACAAAAACTTCTGATAGATTTTTGCTCCCAGAGTTACACAAAAAACAGTATTAGTCCAAGACTGACTCACTGTCGAAAGAAATTATTTTTTGGAAAAAAAAAAATTCAAATTTTCGAGGAAAAATATTTTAAAAAAAAAGTATAATTACTACGTAAATAAATTTTGGCATACTTATAGAGAAGTGTTTGGACTACAAATTCTTCTTTATACTTTGTTCGATCTGATTTGTTTGTTCCGAGATATGATCTCTCAAAAAAGGTCCATTTTTAGAAAATTTTCAAAAATTTCAAAAATTTGAGAGCCTATACCTTCCTTCAAACAATTAGCATTTAATAATGCTCTAAATAAATGTTGTAGACCTATCTCTCCTCTAAACAATGTCCAAATTTAATCAAAATTCTCGAATAGGATTTTTTTTAAATAATTTTTTTCTCCGAAAGGGTAAAAAAATTTCAAAAAAAAATTCGACTGAATATATCTTTTTTTTTGGACGTGATATCAAAAATCGATTGCGACTGATTAAAGAGATTGGGGCTAAGATTGTTTAGGCCAATTTTCATCTCACGTGGAAAAATATTTTTTTACATCTAATCTTTTTTTTTTTTTGAGTTATGACCACTAATACCTATGAAACCGTTATAGACTCATAAAAACACTAAAAATGGACTATTTTCGTCGGGAAAAAAGCTATATATACTGAAAATTTCACCCAAATCGATTAAAAAATAAAAAAATGTTGTGAAATTTTCAGTCAAAGGCGGTTGTTTCCCATATCTGCGCAACGATGTTGTCTGCTCTCGTGTCTCCAATTTGGAGTCTTCTGAATTTTCTACTTTATGACTTAAGCTCTCTTGCAACTCCTCTACTAAATTCATTTGTTCTGTCTATTTATCTTATAATTATACTGACTATAAAAAATTCTTCGACTATTTTAACTCAAAAATAGAGCACTTTTTTCCTTCTTTTCCTTCTTCAGAAATCATCATTTTAGGTGATTTCAATGTTCCCCACCGCCAATGGCTTTCAATTATTTCTCATGATCCAGCTAGTGAACTCAACTATGACTTTTTTATCCAGAATAACCTTGATCAGTAGATGCATCTCGCTACCCATATCCATGACCGTTTTGGTGATGAACCCAACATTTTTGATTTTTTCGTAACCTCTTATCCTTCTCCTAATAATGTTAAACTTTTACCTCCTCTGGGTTTATCCGATCACTCTCTTATCTACTTTTCTTGTTCTGTCTCTTCAAGTCTTCCGCAAGAACGGTCCACGTCTTTGGCGAGGAGACGTTTCTGGCACTTCGGTGTTGCTAACTTCTCTGACTTGCGGTTGTTCTTTTCTGATTTCCCATGGAATGATTATTGCTCCCATGGGAGGGGTCACTCGGAGTATGCTGAGCGCATAACAGAGGTAACTCCCTCCAGCATGGAGGCTTACATTCCATATTCTTTCCCTTCTACTAATCTCAGCAAACCTTGATTTAGCTCTGCTTGTTCTCATGCTACCCTCGCAGGGATGCTGCTTCAGGGATTACCGTCATCTTCAAACCGCAGAAACTCATTCAACTTATATTTCAGCCCGGAATCGTGCAAAATCTATTATTCGTGACACCAGAAACTCTTTTTTCCATTTAAAATGCAATAATCTTTCTTGTTCCTGTTCTTCAGCCCCTTTCTGGTATTTTGCAGAATATGTCAACTCTTACTTTGCTCCTTCCTCTTTCCCTAATCTGGTATTTTCTGACGGCCCAACTGCCGTTTTACCTTCTGCTAAAGCTGAACTCTTCTCTCAAACTTTTGCCTCTAACTCTACCTTAGATGATTCCAGAGCTGTTCTTCCTCTTTCAATAGCCTCAAACTCATTTACGCCTAATATTGTAATTTCTTCTAAATCAATCATTTCTGCTCTCTCTGAGCTTAATACTAAGAATGCATACGACTCTGACTATATCCTCTTGTGGTTCTCAAAACTTGTACTTCTCAGCTTGTACCTTGCCTTAGTAAGTATTTCGTCTCTCTTTTTCCACGTCGACCTTTCCTTTTTGTTTGAAACGAGCTTATTCTTCCTGTCTCGAAGATGAGGGACCCCTTTCAACCCTCTAATTGTCGGCCTATATCCTTAAACTCCGTTTTGTCTAAAGTTTTCGAATCTATCCTAAAAAGGAAGATTTGGAAACATTTTAATTATTCTACTCTTATTTCTTCAGTGTTGCGGTGAATCTTTCGCTGTGGCGCTAGACATATAGAAAGCTTTCGATAAAGTCTGCAAAAAGCTTTGATTTCTAAACTTCTCTCTTTCGGAATCCATCCTTCTCTCTGTGACCTCTCTGATTTCCTTTCCGGTCGTTCTTTAACAGCTGTTGTAGATAGCCGCCTTTCTTCCTTCAAATCTATAAAAAGTGGTGTTCCTCAGGGATTTGCTATATTTCCAACACTTTTCTACTTTTCATAAATGACCTCTCTATTACTCATCACATATCAACTCCTAGGCTGATGATTCCACCCTTTCAGTTTGAAAGATCTCCCTCCCAACAGCAGTTAATATACGCTAGGAGGGTAGCCTAGGAGCAACTCACCTATGATCTATCTCTCATTTCAAATTGAGGCATAGAAAACATGGTTGTTTTCAATGTCTAAAAAACTCAATACTTTAATGTTTCTGTTCGACCAAACTTTACACACAACTATGACTCTTCTTCGAAAACATACAACTCAAACTTTCATCTGTTCTTAATATTCTAGGTGTATTTTTTTTCGTGATCTTTTTCTAAGCAAGTCTCTAAGATGGGTGTTTTGAGACGCCTTCGTAATTCCTTCACGCCACCCCAGTTGATTTCTCTGGATAGGGGTGTTGTTCGCCCTTGTATGGAGTATGCTTCCCACATCTGAAGTGGTTCCACTCATACAGCTCTCCTTGAGAAGGTGGAGTCTAGGGTTTTTTGTCTCATAAACTCTCCCGCTCTCACTAATTCTCTCCAATCTCTTTCTGCCAGTCGAATTGTTGAGTCACTGTCTCTATACTATTGATATTACAGCGGACATTGCACTTTTGAATTCTCACGTCGCATACCTCCTCCATTAAGAAGAGCTCGAGCGACAATACTTCATACACAGTCCAATCTTTCTTTTTCCAACTCTCCAATCCCAGACTTAACCGCTTTGCTCAATCTTACCTGTACTCTATTGATCAAGTCTGGAATACAATTCCTTTATTTGTTTTTCTTACCTCCTTTGACTTGCACACTTTTAAACTCCGTGTATCGGGATACGTCTGCCATTAACAATAATTCCGGCATTTTCTCAACTCTGGTGGATATTGATTGGCATCGGGCCTTTGCCCATCAGAATATATATATATATATATATATATATATATATATATATATATATATATATATATATATATATATATATATATATATATATATATATATATATATATATATATATATATATATATATATATATATATATATATATATATATATATATATATATATATATATATATATATATATATATATATATATATATATATATATATATATATATATCTTTGGTGGTCAAAGGCCAGAGGCCTACCAAATTTCCACCAGAGAAAGGAGCAAATCGGGAACCAGGTTAGATTAAAGGTTTATATGTTCTGATACACGGTGTTTGAAGGTGTGCAAGTCATAGGAAATTGGGAAAAAAGATGAAGGGAGTGTGTTCCAGACTTTACCAATGAAGTAGATGTAAGATTGAGAATATCGATTACGTCTGGGGTCAGAGAGTTGGATAGAGAAAGGATAGTCTCTGTAGAAAGACGTGTCGCACGAGCTCTTCTCAATGGAGGGGGTATCCGACGAGAGAGTTCAGAAGAGCAGCGCCAATTGTAATAACAATAATATAGAGAAGGTGACGCAGCATTTTGAGGGCAGAAAAAGATTAGAGTGAATTTGTGAGAATATTGGAGTTGAAAAGACGAAAAGCCCTAGACTCCACCTTCTCAAGATGTGTGAGGGTGAACAACACCACTAAAAAGAGCAAGCAACTGGGGTGGTGTGAAGAAATTCTGAAGGCACCTCAGAACACCCAACCTCTTAGAAGCATGTTTAGAAAGAGAAATAATGTAATCTTTCCAAGAAAGATCACGAAACAAAGAAACACCAAGAATATTAAGAACAAATGAAGATTTGAGTCGTGTGTTTTCGAAGAAGATATCAAGGTTGTGTGGAAAAATGTGTCGAGTAGAGAGAAGGAGGGATTGAGTTTTTGAGGCATTAAAAACGACAATGTTTTCTCTGCCCTAATTTGAAATGCGAGAAAGATCAGATGTTAGGGAGGGGTGCCTTTCAAAATGAAAAGAGAAGGGTTATCAGGAGTGGATAGGAAATGATGTAATAGAGAGAAGGTCATTATTGAAAAGTGTTTTGGATAGAACAGATCCGTGAGAAACACAACTATTAATAGATTTATAGGATGAATGGTTGCCATCTATAACAGTTGCTATAAAACGGCCAGAAAAAAAATCAGAGAGAAGACTGCAGAGAGAATGATTGATTCCGAAAGAGGGAATTTTGTAAATTAAAGCTTTGTGCCAAACTCTATCGTAGGCTTTCGATATGTCTTGTGCCACAGCTAAAGTTTCACCAAAACTCCGAAGAGCGGAGGACCAAGAGTCAGAGAGAAGGGAAAGAATATCACTAGTAGAGCGTTTCAAATGAATGCCATACTGTCGATCAGATAAGATTAGAAGAATTGTGATATTTCCAAATCTTCCTCTTAAGGATAAATTCGCAAACTTTAGAAAGACGGAGGTTAACAAAATGGGAAGATAGTTAGAGGGTTGAGATCGGTCCCCCTTTTTCGGCACAGGCTGAATGAGCGCACGTTTCCAGCAAGAAGGGAAGGTTGAGGCAGAAAGACATAGACGAAATAGTTTACCAAGCAGGGTGCAAGTTCTAAAGCACAGGTTTTGAGAACCATATGAGGAATACCATCAGGAACATACGCTTTCTTAGTATTAGCTCAGAGAGAGCAGAAAAAACGTCTTTAGAAAAAATTCTAATTTTAGGCATAAATGAGTTGGAGTGGGTTGAAGGAGGAGGAGTAGCTCCGGAATCGTCTAAGATTGAATTAGCGGCAAAAGTTTGAGCGAAAAGTTCAGCTTTAGAAGAAGGGAAAATGGCAGTTGAACCGTCAGAAGATATCAGAGGAGAGAAATAGGAATAAGCAAAGTTAAAGTTGAGATTTTTTTTGCAAAATATCAGAAAGATCGTGATGAAGAAGAACCAGAAAGATTATTGCATTTTTTTACGGAGAAAAGAGTGTTTAGTGTTACGTAGGATAGATTTTGCACGATTCCGGGATGAAATATAAGTTGCGTGAGTTTCTGGAGCTTGAAGACGGCGGCAATTCCTGAAAGCAGCATCCCTGCGTCTGATAGCACGAGAAGAAACAGAGTTAAACCAAGTTTTGTTAGGTTAAGTAGAAGGGAAAGAATATGGAATGAGTGCCTCCATGCCAGAGAGAATCACCTCTGTTATGCACTCTGCACGCACACTCCGATGGCCGCTCCCATGGAAACAGTAATCATTCTACTGAAAATCAGAAAAGTGCAACCACAAGTCAAACCAGTTAGTGGCACCGAAGTGCAAGAAACGTCTTCTCTCCGAAGACGGGGTTCGTTCTTGCGGAAGTCTTGAAGAGATAAGAAAGTGATCGGATGATCCCAGAGGAAAAAAGCTATTAACAGTGTAATGAGAAGGATAAGAAGTTAAGAAAAGATCAAGTATATTGGGTTCATTACCAAGGCGGCCAGGAATACTGTAAGGATATGCACTAACTGCTCAAGGTTTTTCTGAATTGAAAAGCCGTAGGTCAGCTCATCAACTGGATCATGAGAACTAGATGAAAGCCATTGGCGGTGATGAACATTGAAATCACCTAAAATGATGATTTCGGAGAGAGGAGAAGAAATAATGCGTTTCATTTTGGAGTTCAGATAGTCTGTAGAGTTAGGAGATAAGTAGGCAGAACTACTGAGTTTAGTTGTACAGTTGCAAGAAAGTTTATGCCATAAAGCAGAGAATTCAGAAGACTCCAAATTGGAGACACGGGAACAGAAAGCATCATTGTGCATATATGCGTAACAAACGCCTTTGGCTGAAAAATAAGGATAGAGACAGTAGGAGGAAACAGAGTAGGGCTTGCTGTCAGAGCACTCATACATCTGAGTTTCAGTTAAGAACAAGAGATGAGGTCTAGGAGAGAAGAGGTGATGTTTGACATAGTGGAGATTAGACAAAAGACCACGTATGTTGCAGAAATTAATGAAAAAAGAAGACCGTGTACCAGGGCAAGTCGGCAACAGGGCCTTGCTGTCACCAATCTCATCACCGGAGGCCACCAACTCCCAAGTGGTGATGGGAGAAGGAGTGGATGAGGGGCTATAATTGGAATCCGTCCCTCTTGGATTCTCCGAGGCAGATTTATGTTTCGCCATATTTGATTTATTTAATATGTAATGTAGTTGTAAGCGCTTGTATATATATGATACATGGGAAGAAGGGGGAAGGCACTCCAATGTGAGTTAAGTGTACATAAGAGACCCTCTGAGAAAATGAAACGCGAAAAGTAACGAACCAAATGGCAACGGAGTGAAATGGAATAGTCCAGCCCTCCCTATCACCATGCGTGTTAAGCCCAGTGGGGAATACTTTCATCGCTTCGGACTACGCTAAGTCCTCCCATATATATATATATATATATATATATATATATATATATATATATATATATATATATATATATATATATATATATATATATATATATATATATATAACTTGAGACTGAAAGAGGAAGGACGGTTGTTCCTTCGAAAGCCTAGCTCTTTTTTAAAAAAATTGTTATAATTTTCCTGTGGGGTTTTAATTGTAAAAAACAAAATACGGTTATAGTGTTCTTTTTTTTGTATATATATATATATATATATATATATATATATATATATATATATATATATATATATATATATATATATATATATATATATATATATATATATATATATATATATATATATATATATTACTTGAAAAATTTAACTGATATATTCATATTTTTTATCGATCGAAAAATAGAAACAGATTACAAAACTATCCATCAAATAATACCAAGTTTCAAAGTAGAAATTTACCATTGCAAAAATTTTATTACAAGTCACTGAATTTTAATCCAACATTCACAATTTCAAGAATTTTTTAATTTTTAACGGTAGCGTATATTATAAAAAAATCATGAAAAATTATTTTATCATAACAATCATATTTGTGTTAAATTTTACATTTTTAGAAATTTTTAGATCTTAATGACTGTCTTATAAAGCTATCTCATCGATCACTCTCTTCAGTATTAGATGAAACTTCGATTGCAATTTAACAACAAAATATTCTAATTTTTAAGCATTTCTTTAGAAAATTGGCTCATCTCAAACATTACATCAAAGCAGAAGATTCGAAAGTAAATAACTTTGGAAAGAAGGTAACTAAGATTTCAACTACAAGCTGTTGGCATTAATAAACTTAAGAACAATATTTAAATTATATCCTATTAACATATAAGAAATTCTGCAACCTGTTCGGGAAAAAAACTTTATTTCCCGGAATAACCCAAAGAAATGGAAGTTTTACAATTAAGCCTCAACTTTTGCTTGAAGAGAAAATGAATTGTTTTTAAGTGATTTTATCGCTACTTTAAAGGGAGGTTCAAAAGTATTCTCTGAGAGCAAGTATGTACCAAAGTATTTTAATTTAGATTTTTTGTTACACCGTTCTTTTAATTAAGATGTTTCTTTTATTCGGGATTACATATTTTTACAATGTTATATAGTTTTCCAAAATTAATTTTCTAATTTAAATTTAACGTAATTATTATTATGATTCCTGAGAAAGAACAAGTTATAATTATGAAAAAAACGGACTTTGATCAGAAACTCAAAGATAGAATAAAAGAGAAATCAAAATTTCACAATTATCATAAAAAACAAACGGATGATGTAAAAAAAAAATAAATAAAAATTAAAAATAAGGAAAAAAATAGAAATAGTTTAATTATTCTTATCAATAAAATACAAATTCATACGATTAAAAACAATTTAAATGTTTAAATTTCAAAAATGAAAAGAGTTAACCACTTGGATAAATCATCATGATAACAACAATTATATAACTCGACTAATAAACAGTATGATCAGACTTTACCTAAATAAATTCTACATTATCAAAACTACAGAAGAATTTGTACAAAAAATCGGCAACCAGAGTTAATGTAGAATGGCTCTTTACAATCTTTCCACAAAATTATAAAATTAACATTTTTTTGAAAGATACATATCATAATGAATATATGTTACCCTTAAACATTGAAAAAATAAAATTTTGAAAAAAATCTACTGTTAATTTGCACTCCAAAAACACTTTCTGAAAGCAGTAAATTTGGATTTTTAAAAAATAATCTGAACAGGAAAACTCCTCTGGCCAACTTGCGAATTTTAAATCCGAAATAGATACAAATCCTTAAAACTAATACCATGATGATACATGCTCTTTAAGGATATTAAAAAATCTCCATACCATTAGTAAATGAAAATTTACATATTAGGAATATAAAAGTAATGAGTTTAGCCTTTTAGATGCCAAAATGAAAATAAAAAGCGATGGCTCTATTGAAAGTATACAGCATTTATGTTAAAAGCACAGATATTGGAGTATATATGTATTTCCGATTGATATTCAAATCACACTCAAAATATTTCCATTAAAAATACTTATACACAGAACCGACCAAATATCTTATAAATTTGAACTCTTTAAAGGCAAAATCAAAAGGGGTTCAATAACTGAACTTTTATTGAAAGTGGTTTTCAGCAATATGCGATAGATATAACAGAGTAAAATATATAATTGAACATATTAACTGAGCCTGAAAATAACAACTGATTTTCATCTGCAAAAGGGAAATTAGTCAACCCTTTAAAACATGAAGAATCAAAGTTAAAAATATTTTAAAGAAATATTTTAATTGCTAAAATAA
>SEYY01002213.1:0-25000 GCA_009176605.1 Armadillidium nasatum | reverse complement strand
AGGGATAGTGTTTTTTGTATATTGAATCTATGTTTGTATGCTTGTAGGTTAGGGTGGTGCCTAACCTTAATCTGGATAGGGTAATTTGGGTTTTGAGTAGTAATGTGTTTTTGGTATTTGATTTGTTGGGGGGGTTGTTCGTTGAGAAGGTTATTTGGTTGGCGGGTGTTGAGATAAATTTGTGTTATGAATGTGAATGTGTTTGTTTAGTGATATGTTGTTTGCAGCAGGTAGAATGATTCTGAATTTGTTACTGTAGTATTGGGCAAGGGATAATGGGACTAATTTCAGACGGTGTCATGTGTGGTCTTGTAGGGTATAGTGACATGGGTGTAATATATCTAGAGTGTTTGTGTAGAATTGGGTTCCTATCATGTCTAGGTGAACACGGATTCGGAATATTTTTGTTTCTTCGTGTAAATGCTGAATTGGAGTGGTTTTGTGCAACCTGTGATGATTCGAAGATCGCTTTTTTTTTTTTTTATTTTTTTTTTGTAATTTCTCTGTTTGAGGATGAGATGGCCAGGTACCAGGCTGGAGATGCGTAATTAAGTGTTGTTTTGATGAACTGTTTGTATGCTAAGGTGAGGGTGGTTAGTTCGTTACTGAAGTTGTTCTGTGACAGTGTTCGTATGATGTTTAATTTCCTGTTTGCAGTGTTGATTATGTTTTGAATGTGTTTTGAGAAGGTGAAGTATGTGTCAAATGTAAGGCCTAGGATCTATGGAGATTTATTTTGAGGAATGAAGGTATTATTTAGTTTTACGTGGGGTTGGAGGGAAGATTGGTGTCTATCGGTAGTAATAAGAATGATTGAGGATTTTTCAAGGGAATCTGTCATTCTCTTTGATTTTAGCCATGTTTCTAGTTGTTGGATGTATTATTGAGTGAGTGTGGTGGTTGTGGGTATGGAAGGGTTTTGTATCGTAATGGATATGTCGTGGGCATATGTTATTAGTTTTATATCTGGAGTTTGTGGGATGAGTAGGTCTGCTGTGTACAGATTAGATAAAAGAGGGGATAGGATGGCTCCCTGTGGGACACCATTTCTTAGTTTTGCTGTTTTTGAAAGATGTTTTTTGCTGGAGACTTGGGCTGTACGGTCGGAGAGAAAGTTGGAAATCCAATTTTTTATAGTTGTTGGGTACAGGTGAGTGTAGGATTTTTTGTATGAGGTTATGTCTGGGGACTGCATCAAATACTTTGTTGATGTCGATGGCAACGAATATGGTCCTGTGGTATAAATTTTATTGAGGAGGTTTATTATGTTTTGAGAGATGGTGGTGAGGTCCGTGGTGGTTGAGTGAAATTTCTTGAATCCTTGTTGAAAGTGTGGGGTTTGAATTAGTGGTTCATATATATATATATATATATATATATATATATATATATATATATATATATATATATATATATATATATATATATATATATATATATATATATATATATATATATATATATATATATATATATATGGATGAAAAGAAGTCTATATTTTATTTGAGGTGCTTTTGACTAGAAGAGGGAATTTTTATTAAAGTTAAGCCTACGACTCCAGCACACCTTAGCTTAAAAGAATATTACTACCTCTTTATTATATTCAGATCTGATCAAAAATTGAAAAGAGTAATTGGTGAACGAGTATTCCAAGTTCGTTACTCGTTCCCTTTTATTTTAATTAACATCCTCTGAGGTATTTAAAATAGAATAAATTTTGCAAAGAGAGAATATGTAGTAGATATGTAGTAGAAGAAAGCATGAATCTGCACAATCAGTCAGAGATCACCTTCCCCATCCCCTTTTAGCAAAGACTGAGATATCATCTAAATTACAGCAAAAATTATTCTAGAGATGACTGGGATTAACTAATTAGTAATATATTTGGAGATTTTCAAGATTTGTTGGAATGAGATGAAATGTGTGTGAGTTTCTTAACAGATCGCAAAGAATATAGAATGATTAACTTCCCTTACAGTCTCAATCAGTACTAGAAGGTCCAACAATTTGACTTATTATAATGTAGGTTTGGTACGAATTTCAATTAGATTAATCTTTTGATCAGTGCAAATTAGAACGCTAATTCTATATATATATATATATATATATATATATATATATATATATATATATATATATATATATATATATATATATATATATATATATATATATATATATATATATATATATATATATATATATATATATATATATATATACTCGCTTACAAAAACCTCTTTACCCTTTATGTTTATAGAAATATTAAAGACGTATCCCATTTCATTTTAATTTTGAAGTTTAGAAATTCAAATATTCCTTTAACGCCGTTTTTGGTTCTCCATTAAATTAAATGAGAAAATAACGACATTCCTCTCACTGTAATTTAGACTCAAACGTACAAAAGACTTGAAGTGCTATTTTGAAAACGCCTCTCCTTTTATTATAACAGTGACATATTTGCGAGGCATTTCTTTTAATAGAGAGATTTAAATGTATCTGCAAATGACTACGGAAAAGAGGAATAATTTTTTTCCCTTTTGCAGTTTCATATGATTCTACAAATATGGAGAAGGCATAACAGTGTTTCTTATTTCTTAAGAGTTTTTTTCTCCCCAAATATTTAAATATAGTTTATTATTTATTGGTTACAATAATTTTCTTCTTTTTTTATTTTTTTTTTATTTATTTTTTTTTTGTTTAAATAAGAGGCACTTACTAATTCCTTCTCCATTCAATTTGAGATGTTGGATATCTATTACTTGTTAATTTTTAAATAAATGTTTTTATTAATTAAAATTTTGTGATATATTGTGCGCTTCCTGACCAGAAAATCCTGCATTGTAGCTGTATAGTATATATATATATATATATATATATATATATATATATATATATATATATATATATATATATATATATATATATATATATATATATATATATATATATATATATTTTAAGTTCTGATCAGTTATTCACAGTAGACAAAAGATTATTCTCTTCATGACTAAAGAGGGGAATTATGATTCGAACTTTGTAAACGCTCTCTGTAATCTCTAAAGACTTGAGTAATTTTCAATTATTATATTTCCTTATACTTTATCTCTTATTCTTTTCACACTTGAAAACTATAAAAACAATAAAAGTAATGGATTACTTTGAATTTCTATTCTTAGTCAAGATATAAAATATGAACTGTAAAGATATTTTCAAATGCTTTAGATATCTGCGGTAAAGGATTTTATAAAAATAATATGCTGATAATATCTTCATAATAATTATAATAATCTACATCTCCTAGGAAGGACTTGCGTCCTGTCAGTGGGATCTTTGAGGAAGATCCTTGAGTTTTACGGTCCCACGGTGGATACCGTTGGCTGGGTCAGGTCTATATCGGATAGCGGAGATTATTTTCCATCAGTAACAAAAGCACTGAGCTAATGTACCCGTTTTCGTTTTAACGACAGAGTCATTCGGAGTTAAGCCGTAAGGTGACCATATTTTTCTGACCAAAATTCGGGACGCTTCTGAACATTGCCCCCCCCCTCAAAATATACTGCCCGTAAGGGTTTTAAGGGATGGAAAAGGAGGAGGATTTTTGATATAAAGAAGAAATACGAATATTGTTTTCGAAAACAAGTCATAGGGTTTATTAGTTAAGGACATTCTACCAAAAAATTAAAAAATACATTTTTGCCTTCTGCTCCCATGCGCCACTCCCTCTGGCTGTATGGCGATGTGTCACTGCCTTCTTCTGCTGTCTGGCTGACTGGCTGACTGGCTGACTGGCTGAATAAATAATTTTTACCAGATCTAAAAATCGGGACAAATGTCAGTCTCTAAAATAAATCGGGACACTGCTTAAAAAATCGAGACTGTCCCGAAAAATTCAGGACGGATGGTCACCTTAAGTTAAGGGCATGGAGAAACAGCTCATATTTCCAGCCCCGACGAGGCCTTGAACCCTAGTACTCTTGCTATATATATATATATATATATATATATATATATATATATATATATATATATATATATATATATATATATATATATATATATATATATATATATATATATATATGAGCGTATATGTAACTGCATAATAGATAAAATATCGTAATGGACTGAGTAGTAAGGAAGTTAGTTGCCAGCTGAAAATAATTATTTTTGATACATCTGAAAACAAAGAAGTTCTTTCTTTTAATTTCTTTTAATTAAGAATATTAAAGAAATAAATTCTAATTATACAATTGTAGTCTTACATTGACATTTAAAAAGTCAGTAAAGTAAAAGTGAATGAAATTCAATACTTTAAATGAAGATATAAAATATTGAATGAATTTTAAAATATATCTCTTTCTTTCTTTCTTTTTTTTTCCTTTTTTTTATCATAGAAGAAAAGTTTTATTAAAGGCAATAAAATAAAATTGATTACAATAGGAAAAGCTTTTGTGTGTTATTAAACAAGGCCAAAATTTTGGGAGATCATTTTTCATATGGAACACCAAAAGTCGTAAGTGATTTACTTCTCAACAAAGATATAAAAACAAAAGGGGGATACAATAGTCATTAATTAACTTGTTTGACAGTGTGAATATATATATATATATATATATATATATATATATATATATATATATATATATATATATATATATATATATATATATATATATATATATATATATATATATATATATATATATATATATATATATATATATATATATATATATATATATATATATATATATATATATATATATATATATATATATATATATATATATATATATATATATATATATATATATATATATATATATATATATATATATATATATATATATATATATATATATATATATATATATATATATATATATATATATATATATATATATATATATATATATATATATATATATATATATATATATATATATATATATATATATATATATATATATAATTGATTTCGTGGGTCTTATTTTCATGATGATCACAAATACTTCGATTAAAATTTCTTTACTCATCCTGTTTTATTGTTCTCAATTAATTCATTTAGATGTTTCGAATTAATAAAATAATTTATCATCAGAAAAAATAACTAAAAAAAAAAAATAAGATGGAAAGCGGAAAATAAAAATAATATAAAAATTAAAATTAATGAAGATCAAAAGGCACCATAAATTAAATTCCATATATAAAAGTAAAATTGTAGATTAGGTTTACGGATGCATACACCGAATAAGAAACTATATATATATATATATATATATATATATATATATATATATATATATATATATTATATATATATATATATATATATATATATATATATATATATATATATATATATATATATTATTTTCCGAAAATAATATTTGTGTCAGAAGTGTAAAGTGTGAGAGGAAGGGGGAGACCAGGGGGAGATTTAATGAGTAGATTCAAGGACTTGTTAAGGGACAGAAGATTGGGATGGAAGGAGGGTGTGCGGTTGACGGAAGATATGAATGAATGTAAAAGAATGGTGAGAGTGTGAGTGTTGGGAACGGTTATGGCTTATATCTCACAATTGTGGGAAAGATTGTAAGAATATATATATATATATATATATATATATATATATATATATATATATATATATATATATATATATATATATATATATATATATATATATATATATATGAATCTAAGTCAGGATTAATCCATTATAATTATCAAATAAGACAAGTGTCTAGGTCATACTTTTATTCAGTTCCCCCCAAAAAATACTTCTATCCTGTTATCGTGATCTTTTATCTAAAGAACACATTTTTTCTCTAATAAATCAAGTTTTTTGTAGGTTAGTTCTCTTGAAACGTATTATTTTCTTTCTTTGTATAAGGATATCTTATATCATTGAATGAATTGGTCGTCCAATATTTATTTCAGTTTCTCTCACACTCGTCATTTTGAATGGGAAAACTTTAGGGAATTTAATCTTGCTGACTCTACCAACCTCACCACTAGGTCCTTCCAATCTTTTCCTACCGTCAATCTGTTGTGTCACTTAGAAATATTTTCTAATTTACAATAAATACAATGCATAAGTTAACAAAAATAAGGTAAACTAGGAAAAGTGAACTATTTCAGATTATTCTTGTTCTTCACACGAAGTAATAACCATTCGGCTTAAGTCTTGCGTCTGATAGCTTTGCAGTGGAAGGATATGATTACGTTTAGTGAAGCCGAGTTTTTAATCCCTTTACAAAATAGAGTTTGTGCAACTGAAAGTAAGTATAGCAATATTTTTCATAATATCTATTCATGCAACTGTTCGGCACCTGTAAAGAGTTTGGAGTGTATAAGTGAGAGTAGAAGATTTTTTTTTGACAAAACGCTCTTGACTCCTGAATGCGTAAAAGATCTATATGTTTAGAACTATTCGAGACGTGAGGCGTGGACTTATAAAGGATGATGATCCTGTAGAGAGAAAAGAACTTGAGAAGTATGAAGAAGTATTGAAGGTTCTGAGTTCTGAAAGGTCTGTCTTATGGGCATCGGAGAACTAAACCATGTACTTTGTGAAAAAATATTAAAACAAATGAAGTTACTTATATTTTGAGTCAAATCAGTCATAATTAATCATTTGCAATTATTGTTTATATTATGTTAAATAAATCCAGCTCCAACGTTTTCTAAATAAAATTTATTGTTTGGTACTTAGTAAGTTGCTTTCAAAATGAAAAGAGTAGTGCAAGGTGTGGCGATCTGCATAAATTAGAATCAGCTACGAGCCGACCATTCTAACTATCAATCTTAGTTCATTCTGGACATCATCTTTTCCTCCCTTTCACTCATTTTATTGTTCTCATTATAACTTCTTAAATATCAAACATAAAAATAGCATGCAGGTGTCATAACAATTATTGGAGAAAATATATCAGTGGAAAAGCTAGAATTCTTACACAAAACAACATTCAAAGACTGTTGTCTAAAGGTTAGCTACTCCTAGAACGAAAATACAGTTACCTTCTTCCCGTTCTATAAACACTAGTTCATAATACAACCCCAAATTTTTTCTAGCAAAGTATTAAACATACTCAACAAATCGCTTAAATCCAAAATGCCACTCATACACCAAAAACCTTACAACCTTCTCTTCATTCTTCAGAAATAGAATATCCTTTTCAAATTGGAAGCAATTTACTGTACTTTCCAATTTTAATCAAAATGAATTACCTTGTAACCTCTTTTACAATTTACATGACATTCTACTTTAAGTATGCCTTTCTAGTTTGTTACCCAGTCCTAACGACCATCAACATAAAAAAGAGCAAAATTTCAGAATGGCTTTTTAATAATACATCAAATATGATAAAATAAATCGAAACAGTTCATTCACGAAGAAACAAATATATTAACAAATAAAGACAACCGTAGCATACTGAGTGCAAAATTCTACTAAAGAGTAGAAAGGTTAAAAATTGTCTAAAAATGCTTCAAAGCTACTCAAATAACGCCCTCCCCTATTTAAATTCCTGTTCCCTATTTTACTCCAGAGGCAAAAAAAAAAAAAAAAAAAAAAAAAAACGCAACACCGAAACATGTTTCACATTAAACACATTTACACAAATATCACTCAAACCTATCTCAAAATATTCCTTATATATTTATTTATTTATTTATTCACTATCACCTTTCCCACTTTCGTGGGTTGATGCCCGCCACAATTCTCTTACAATCATGCCCATTCTTACCTTTCAACCCCTTTCACCACCGCCATCCATCTCACTCTGTCCTCCGCAAGTCTTCTACCCTCCTCTAAACTCAAATTCCTTCCACCCAAAATCTCTCACTCCATCCATCCATCTCCACTTTGGCCTTCCCCTCCCCCTACAACCATCTACCTCGGATCTAAGTACCTTGCCCACCATTCTGTCCTCATTCATTCTACACATATGTCCAAACCATTTTAGCACACCCTCCTCCGCTCTATCAACTATACCCCTCTTCCATTTACAAATCTCCCTTATTCTTTCATTTCTAATCCTATCAATCCTTCTCAATTTGCATATCGCTCTCATTTCATTTCATTTCATCTCAAAGGCATTCAAACTTTTCTTCGCTCGAGCACTTATCATCCATGTTTCACACCCATACAATACAGAAGGTAAACACATACATTCAAACATTCTTATCTTTATTTCTTTTGAAAAATTTCCTTTCTTCCATACTTCTCTTAGACCCCCCAACACTCTCATTCCCTCTACTCTCTCTCTCTCTCTCTCTCTCTCTCTCTCTCTCTCTCTCTCTCTATATATATATATATATATATATATATATATATATATATATATATATATATATATATTAATATATATATATATATATATATATATATATATTGACGGGATTTTACATCCCACATCTGCCGTTCACATCCAACCTTCCAATTGTTGCTTGTTTAGCTTATGACTAACTTGGTGAAGTTGTTAGGGAATTTGACACATCGTAAATAGTGGTAAAAAATTACAGATGAACTCTCCTTAATTGCTAATGGCAAGCGTGAACACATTCGTAAATCTATTTTTCCACTCGTAAACACGTAAACATTTAATCTTAATCAAATTCTCTTAAAATAAAGGTTAGGTTAGGTTAGGTTAGGTTATTCTAGGTTAGGTTAGGTTTTAAATCAAGAACGATTTAATATGAATAACGTTCTAATATTTCATTGACGTTCCTCAATATATGTAACAGTGATTTTTGCTTTGGACTTTATCTATTACTTTCCTAATAGATATATATTCACTTTATAATAAAATTTAAATTATAACATTAATTAATTATGAGTCTATTATTATTAAAACAAATACAAATTATCTCGTTACTTTACAAAAACAACAAACAAAACGGGAAAAAAGAAACTGACAGGGTTCGACTTTAATAAGATGAATCATTAAAAAAATATATAAAACATATTATACATACAATGGTGATATTAAAGATAATAGTATCATTCTTTACAATTAACATTGATATGCAACCATTCGTTTATTATTATTATTATTATTATTATTACTATTATTATTATTATTATTATTATTATTATTATTATTATTATTATTATTATATTATTATTATTATTATTCATTATTATTAATTTCAGTGATTAATATATTGTCAGTAATTGTACTTATTCTTTATTATTATTATTATTATTATTATTATTATTATTATTATTATTATTATTATTATTATTATTATTATTATTATATTAATCTTATTAATTATAAAAAGGAATTGATATTACTATTAATATTGAAACAGATATAATATAATTTTCGTTTTATTATGCTTTCCATTTAAATCATATTATTGAGATGATTTTTATGAATCGAAATAATATTTGCAAATTAAAATAAATGCTTTTCAATATTAATTAAATATTATTGATATATTACAGAAATTAATGTTATATCTAAAATTAATTTATATTTTATAAATTAAAATAATATTATTATTACTGAAATTGATAATTTTACGATTTTCCAATTTTAATATGAAATTATATAAGATTTATTTTAAATAATTTATTTTCTATTAATTTTAATAAAAGTAAATTGCACTTTAATAATTACTCCATCACATTGAAAAACATACACTCTTTATTGATTTCTTTGTGAAAGCTAAGGTTAAAGTTAAGTAACTGAGCTGCTCCTGCAGAACATCTACTTTTATATTCGGATCTTCGGATCCGAATATCACTAAGGAAATCCTGACTTTGTTTTCGTGAAAATATTTGGATAAATCCGATGCCACTATCGTATGCCCTATTGCGCCATAATACGTCCTATTGATGTAAATCTTAATGCACGTCCAATATATAACTAAAAAGAACATCCTCTATATGTTATATATATATATATATATATATATATATATATATATATATATATATATATATATATATATATATATATATATATATATATATATATATATATATATATATATATATATATATATATATATATATATATATATATATATATATATATATATATATATATATATATATATATATATATATATATATATATATATATATATATATATATATATATATATATATATATATATATATATATATATATATATATATATATATATATATATATATATATATATATATATATATATATATATATATATATATATATATATATATATATATATATATATATATATATATATATATATATATATATATATATATATATATATATATATATATATTCAAAATTCACAAACTTTATTTAGGGAATGGTACGTTTACAGGCTTATAGTTTAACAGTAGGTCTTATACTGCTAAAATCAATAATAATAATCATAATAATAATATTGTGACTGTCCAGTTCTCTGAAAAGGGGCTGCTACGGGAAAACACTGAGATTTCCTTTGAGTCTCAATGGTTAACACATTATTATTAATTTTAATTTATTTAACAACTACAAGTTACGATAGGTTAAGATAAACTAACAAAACTCTAGAAATATTAATGATGGTGTCAATCATGCAAGTAAATATAGCAGAAATGTTACTTATACTTATCAATATTACTTATAATAATAATAATACTAATAAAAATAGCAAAGGTGATATTTACTCTAATAATAATAATAATAATAATAATAATAGCAATATAATAATATATATATATATATATATATATATATATATATATATATATATATATATATATATATATATATATATATATATATATATATATATATATATATATATATATATATATATATATATATATATATATATATATATATATATATATATATATATATATATATATATATATATATATATATATATATATATATATATATATATATATATATTATATATATATATATATATATATATATATATATATATATAAATATTCAGTGAGTTTATGATTCTTTCTGACACACTGAAGACCAATTTCCAGAAGCTTCTTAACAATTAAAGTACGCGTTTTTATTATTTATGTTCATTATTGTTAGTATTTGCCATATCGCACACAACACAATTGTTATCAAAAATTATTATATTGTAAAACTGATCCAAATGACTAATTTCAAAGCCTGGAAACTCAAATGCCTCATTAGGATAGATTTAGCAAGTCATTACTGAGCTCCGTATCTTCAAAATGAGCTCTCCAATGAAGCTATAAAACAATTTCATCGCCACAATCATTTTCATTGATAAAACTTATTTCAAAATTCGCCTGAAAGAAATGAATACTCAGATCTTACAATTCACTTGCCAATTAATATGCACTTTCAGATATATATATATATATATATATATATATATATATATATATATATATATATATATATATATATATATATATATATATATATATATATATATATATATATATATATATATATATATATATATATATATATATATATATATATATATATATATATATATATATATATATATATATTATATATATATATATATATATATATATATATATATATATATATTATATATAAATATAATATATATATTATATAAAAAAAAAAAAAAAAAAAAAAAAAAAAAAAAAAAAAAAAAAAAAAAATATATATATATATATATATATATATATATATATATATATATATATATATATAATATATATATATATATATATATATATATATATATATACTTAAAATCTTTCCCACAATCGTGGGGTGGTATCTATCGCAGGTCACATCCATCCAAACACTGACCCACTCACCAACTTTTCCATTCACTCCTATTCTCTGTCAACCACACACCCTCCTCCCAATTCTTAACTCTATTCCTTAACAGCTCTTTGACATTACTCATCCAACTTCCCCTCGGTCTCCCCTATCTCTTACACCCTCCACCTCTGAAACAAATACCTTTTTAGCCATTCTCTCTTCATTCATCCTACAAACATGTCCAAACCATCTCAGCATACTTTGTTCAGCTCTCTCAATCAAGCTCTTTCTCCATCCACACATCTCTTTTATTCTAACATTCCTGACTCTCTCTCTCTTCTACAAACTACACAAACCACTCTCAGACCTTCCATTTCGAAAACTTCTATTTTTTTTTTTTTTTTTCCATTTTTACCTCCATTTTGCATATATATATATATATATATATATATATATATATATATATATATATATATATATATATATATATATATATATATATATATATATATATATATATATATATATATATATATATATATATATATATATATATATATATATATATATATATATATATATATATATATATATATATATATATATATATATATATATATATATATATATATATATATATATATATATATATATTTATGTTTCCTCCGGTGGGCAAAGGCCAGAGGCCTACCAAATTCCACCGGAGTTGGGAAAGATCTATTATCATGGTCGATGGTGGCCGACGTGTCCAGATACACGGCGTTTGAAAGTATGCAAGTCAAAGGAAAGTTGGGAAAACAGATGAAGGGAGTGTGTTCCAGACTTTACCAGTAGAGTATATGTAAGACTGAGCATAGCGGTTAAGTCTGGGGTCGGAGAGTTGGACAGAGAAAGGATGAGAATGTGTAGAAAGGCGTGTCACACGAGCTCTTCTCAATGGAGGAGGTATGCGACGAGAGAGTTCAGAAGAGCAGTCTGTTGTAATAGCGATAGTAAAGAGAGAGTGACGCAACAATTCGACGGGCAGAAGGAGATTGAAGAGAATTAGTAAGAGCAGGAGAGTTGATGAGACGAAATGCCCTTGACTTCACCTTCTCTAGGAGAGCTGCATGTGTGGAACCACCCCAGATGTGCGAAGCATACTCCATACAAGGGCGAACAACACCCCTATACAGAGCAAGCAACTGGAGTGGCGTGAAGTAATTCTGAAGGCGCCTCAGAACACCCAACCTCTTGGAGCTTGTTTAGAAAGAGAAGTAATGTGATCTTTCCAAGAAAGATTACGAGAAAAGGAAACACCAAGAATATTAAGAACAGATGAAGGCTTGAGTTGAGTGTTTTCGAAGAAGATATCATAGTTGTGTGGAAGATTGTGTCGAGTGGAGAGATGAAGGAATTGAGTTTTTGAGGCATTGAAAACAACCCATGTTTTCTCTGCCCCAATTTGAAATACGAGAAATATCAGAGGTTAGTTGCTCCAAGGCTACCCTTCTCGAGTCTATCAACTGCTGTTGGGTGGGACGTTTTTCAAACTGGAAGGAATAATGAAGGGTGGAGTCATCAGCATAGGAGTGGATAGGAGATGAGGTGATAGAGAGAAGGTCAGTTAATGAAAAGTAGAAAAAGTGTAGGTGATAGGACAGAACCCTGAGGAACACCACTGTTAATAGATTTAAAGGATGAACGGTGGCCGTCTACAACAGCTGCTATAGAACGACCAGAAAGGAAATTAGCGAGAAGATCACAGAGAGAAGGATAGATACCGAAAGAGGGAAGTTTAGAAATCAAAGCTTTGGGCCAGACTCTATCGATGGCTTTCGATATGTCCAGCGCCACAGCAAAAGATTCACCGATATGCCGAATAGCGGAGGATCAAGGGAGAGAAGGGAAAGAAGATCACCTGTAGAGCGTTTCTTACGAAAGCCATACTGGACGATCAGAGATAAGATTAGAAGAATTGAGATGTTTTCCAAATCTTCCTGTTAAGGATAGATTCGAAAACTTTAGAGAGAACGGAGGTCAAAGAAATAGGACGGTAGTTGGAGGGTTGAGAGGGGTCCCCCTTCTTCGGCACAGGTTGAATGAGCGCACGTTTCCAGCAAGAAGGGAAGGTTGAAGTAGATAGACAAAGACGAAATAGTTTACCGAGGCAGGGTGCAAGCTCGGAAGCACAAGTTTTGAGAACCACAGGAGGAATACCATCAGGACCGTACGCCTTCTTAGTATTAAGCTCAGAGAGAGCAGAAATGACATCTTTAGAAGAAATTCTAATTTTAGGCATAATTGAGTTAGAGGGGGTTGAAGGAGGAGGAATAGCTCCGGAATCGTCTAAGGTTGAATTAGAGGCAAAAGTTTGAGCAAAGAGTTCAGCTTTAGAAGAAGGTAAAACAGCAGTTGTGCCGTCGGAAGATATTAAAGGAGGGAAAGAGGAAGAAGCAAAGTTAGAGTTGACATTTTTTGCAAAATGCCAGAAAGAACGTGAAGAAGAGGAACCAGAAAGATTATTGCATTTTCTACGGAGAAAGGAGTTTTTAGTGTTACGAAGGATAGATTTTGCACGATTCCGGGATGAAATATAAGTAGCTTGAGTTTCTGGAGTTTGAAGACGACGGTAATCCCTGAAGGCAGCATCCCTGCGGCGGATAGCACGAGAACAAGCAGAGTTAAACCAAGGTTTGTTAGGTTTAGTAGAAGAGAAAGAATATGGAATGTATGCCTCCATGCCAGAGAGAATCACCTCGGTAATGCGTTCTGCACACTCCGAGGGACCCTTTCCATGGAAGCAATAAGCATTCCACGGAAAATCGAAGAAGTACGACCAGCAAGTCCGACCAGCTTGCGGCACCGAAGTGCCACAAACGTTTCCTTTCCGTAGAAGGGGGTCTTTCCTGCGGAAGACTTGAAGAGATAGAAGAGGATACAGAGATAAGAAGGTGATCGGAGGAACCCAGAGGAGGAAAGAGTTTAACAGTATAAGGAGAAGGATTAGAAGTTAGGAAAAGGTCTAGAATGTTGGGTTCATCTCCAAGACGATCAGGGATACGAGTAGGGAGCTGCACCAACTGCTCAAGGTCGTTTTGGATAGCGAAAAGGAAGGCACGTTCACCAGCTGTATCATGAGAACTAGAAGAAAGCCATTGGCGGTGGTGAACATTGAAATCACCTAATATGATGATTTCAGAGAGAAAGGAGAAGAAGAGAGAATGTGCTCTATTTTGGAGTTTAAATAGTCGAAGAATTTAGCATAGTCAGTAGAATTAGGAGATAAATAAACTGAACAAATGAATTTAGTCGTAGAATGGCAAGAGAGCCTAAGCCATAAGGTGGAAAATTCGGAAGACTCCAAATTAGAGACACGAGAACAAAGCGACATAGTTGCGCACGTATGCACAACAACCGCCTTTGGCTGAAAATTGAGGATAGAGACAGTAGGAGGAAACAGAATAGGGTTTGCTATCAGAACGCTCAAACATCTGAGTTTCTGTCAAGAATAAGAGGTGAGGTCTAGAAGAAGAGAGGTGATGTTCAACAAAGTGGAAATTAGAGTGTAGACCGCGAATGTTGCAGAAATTAATGAAAAAAATAGACCGTGCATCAGGACAAGCCGGCAGCCGTGTCCTGGTGGCACCAACCCCATCACCGGAGGCCACCAACTCCCAAGTGGTGATGGGGGAAGGGGTGGATGAGGGGCTATTTTTGGAAGCCGCCCCCCGTGGCTTCTCCGAGGCTACCGAAGTTGACGCCATTATTGATTTTTTTTTTTATAAAATGTGTCAGAAATGTTTTATGTATGTAAAGGAGAGCCTACTCCGTGTAGATAGAAGGTGAGCGCGAAAGGGAGCGAACCATTGGGCACCGGGATGAGATAGGAGTACCTTTAACACCCCGTATACCCAACAGGGGGTAATCTCATCGCTCATATATATATAGAAGGAGAGGGAGAGAGATAGGCACTATTGTGATTCAGGTGTCCTCATTATTTAAGACAAAAAATGAAAAGTTGTAGAACATAAAGCTGCAGAGGGTTATCATAGAGTTATTATAATTGGGTTATTATTATTATTATTGGGTAAATATTAAGGAAAAATGTAGGGGAGGGTTACTAAATTCAGATGGAAAGGAGGGAGTGAGGTAAAGATACCCGATTCACGAAGTGAATGTCGTAAACCTCTTGGAAACTGCATATCGTTGCAATTTTTGTTTTGGCATTCATTAACGTTTTTAGATTTAGTTGTATTTTTTATCGAAGCCACATTATAATATTTGCAACTACAAAAATTACTGTCAAACTTTCAGGAATAATTTTTTTGGTTGTAACTCCGTTCTAACTGTGGATTTTCCTATTAGAACTAATTTCTAATTTATTTATTTTAATTTTTATAAAGCTTTCTTTTTAGTTATTTTTATATAATACATACTTTTTGTGAAAATAAAAATAAATATTGTATTCTTATTAGGAAATATTTCCGTTATTTAACCGTATAACGAATACTTAGTCAGACACTTGAAATAATCAAGTTTCCATATATATATATATATATATATATATATATATATATATATATATATATATATATATATATATATATATATATATATATATATATATATATATATATATATATATATATATATTCTCTGGTGGCCAAAGGCCAGAGGCCTGCCAATTTCCACCAGGATTGGATAATAATCGGAAATCTGGTTGCTAATGACATACGTGACACAGCGTTTAAAAGTGTGCAAGTCAAAGGAAGCTGATAAAACAGATAAAGGGAGTGTGTTCCAGACTTTACCAGTAAAGTACATGTAAGATTGAGCATAGGGGTTCAGTCTGGGGTCGGAGAGTTCGACAGAAAAAGGATGCGACTGTGTAGAAAGTCGTGTCGAAAGAGCCCTTCTCAATGGAGGAAGTATGCTACAGCAGAGTTCAGAAGAGCAGTGTCCGCTGTAATAGAGATAGCATAGAGAGAGTGGAGAAACAATTCGACAGGAAGAAACAGATTCGAGAGAGTTAGTAAGAGCAAAAAGAGTTCATAAGACGAAAATCCCTAGACTCCACCTTTCCGAGAATAGCTGTTTGTGTGGAACCACCCCAGATGTGAGAGGCGTACTCCATACAGGATCGAACAACAACTCTAAACAGAGCAAGTAACTGGGGTAGGGTAAAAAAAACCACGAAGGTGCCTAAACGAGCTAGCCTTGGGTTTCTCACTTTCACACAAAATTGGTTCGAAAGCAGGCCACCCCTGTGCAACGAGGACAACACAACGGTGGAGGAAGGCAAGAGGCCAATTCCCTCGAGCACCTGCCATTGTAGTAGAAGAGAGAGAGAGTTCGCCAACATCACCTCGCAGAGATAGAGGGTCAAGAGAGTTTGAAAGTTTGTTATTCTTTTAGCTATCCAGAAGAGAGGAGGAGCCGGAGCCCCCCCCCCCCCCCACCAAATGTGAGAATAGTATTCCATACAAGGGCGGATAAGACCCTTATATATTTGGAGTAACTGCTCAGAAGAAAAAAATTCTTGCAACCTGAGTAGAACTCCCAGCTTCTTAGAGGCCTCTTTAGCAACCATTGTGATATTAGGTTTCCAAAACAGCTTATTGCTTATGTTTAAACCAAGAATATTAATGTTACTTACAGGTGAGACGGGAGAGCCGTCGAAGAGGAGAGGAAAGTTGGGAGGTGTTTTTTAGAGGAAGATGTGAAGGAGTGGAGTTTTTAAAGAGCTGAATTTCACAAGGTTGCTATGACTCCACCGGGAAATCCCATCCAGATCGGCAAGAATAGAATCAGAAAGTTGAAGTCAAGAAGCAACTCTAGAAGCAGAAGAGGGAGCATAGATGAAATGAGTAGAAAAACGTATAGTTGAGTCATCAACATAAGATTGAACAGAGTTAGAAGTGCAATTAAGAAGATCGTTAATGAAAAGTAAGAATAAAGTTGTAGATAAAACCAAACCCAGAGGAACACCACAGTTGAGAGAAAAGGAGGAAGAGGTTGCTCCATCTACAAGTGCTGAAATGGAACGATCTGAGAGAAAACTAGACAAGAGTAAGCAAAGGGAAGGAGGAAACTCAAAAGAAGGGAGCTTGTAGAGCAGTGACGCATGCCATGCCATAAACGGTCAAAATCTTTAGATATGTCAAGCGCCACCACACAAGACTCCCCGAAATTCCTAAGTGCAGAAGACCATAGATCAGTAAGATAATAAAGTTTGTCACCATTTGACCTCGAGCATCGAAAGCCATATTGGTGATCTGAGAGAAGAGAATGAGACTCCAAATGATCCAAGAAATGAGAGTTGAGGAGAGTTTCAAAAATTTGGACAGGACACAAGTGAGAGTTATAGGTCGATAGTTAGAAGGGTCAGAGCGACTACCTTTTTTCGGGATCGGCTGAACAAATGCACACTTCTAGCATTGAGGAAAGTATTAGCATTAAGGCTTAGAGAGTAGAGCTGAACGAGGACAGATACTAACTCGGAAGCACGCTCCCTAAGAACTCGAGGGGGAATGCCATCCAGACCACTGGCCTTCCTGACGTTTATAGATTTCAAGAACCCATGCACCCGATCATGAGTAATTACAGGTAGAGACCTGGGATACCTGATAGGAGAAGGAGTACGAGGAGGGATGCCAGGATCGAGCAGGGTGGAATGAGATGAGAAAAAGGAGGCTGAAGAGATTATCATTTTCAGTAAGACTATTAGTTACAGAACCATCAGAGCGAATAAGAGGAGGAAAGGCAGATTTACAGAAATTATTAGAGATATTTTTGACAAGATTCCAGAAATTTTTATCAGTAGGAGAGCCATGGAGGTTAGCGTACATCCTTTTGTGAAAGTACACTAAGTCCTTTGAAGAACATTCCTGCAACGATTCCGAGCTGAATGAAATTTAGCAAGAGTGATAGGAGAAGGAGAGTTTTTCCTTTCACGATAAGCATTGTCTCTCACCCGAATGGCAAGAGAACAGTTGCCATCGAACCATGGATTTTGAGGAGAAAAAGATTTAGTTGAAGATGGAATGAATCTGCCCATCCCATCAAGGATCACGGCCCTTACCTTTTCAACAGAGACAGAAGCATCCCACGAGATAAAACAAGATGCACTCCAAAATATATGTGGAAACTACAGGGAAAGGAAGCAGCGCTCCCTAGGAGATGAGATTACCCCCTATTTTGTATATGTGATGTTAATTAAGGGTCCTTCCCATCTTATCACGGTGCCCAATGGTTCGCTCCCTTTCGCACTCACCTTCTTCTACACGGAGTAGGCTCTCCTTCACACACATAAAACAGTTGCATACACACCCTTTTTAATAAAAAAAATGATAATAATAATAATGGCACCAACATCAGTGGCTTCGGGGTGGTTTCCAAAAATAGCCCCTCATTCACACTTTTCCCCATCACTTCTTGGTAGTTGGTGGCCTCCGATGATGGGGTTGCTGCTACCAGGGATCTGCAGCCGGTTTCTCCTGATGCACGGTCTATTTTATCATTAATTTCTGCAACATTTGCGACCTACATTCCAGTTTCCACTTTCTTGAATATCATCTCTCTTCTTCTAGACCACACCTCTTGTTCTTGACCGAAACTCAGATGTTTGAGCGTTCTGAAAGCAAACCCTATTCTGTTTCCTCCAACTGTCCTTATCCTCAATTTTCAGCCAAAGGCGGCTGTTCTGCATATGCGCACAACGATGTCGTTTTTTTCATCTCTAATTTGGAGTCTTCCGAATTTTCCACCTTATGGCTCAGGCTCTCTTGCCATTCTACGACTAAATTCATTTGTTCTGTTTACTTATCTTCTAATGACTATCCTGAATTTTTCGACTATTTATACGTCAAATTAAAGTACATTCTCTCTTCATCTCATTTCTCTGAAATCATTATATTGGGTGATTTCAATGTTCACCACCTCCAATAGCTTTCTTCTAACTCTCATGATACAGCTCGTGAACGTGCCTTCCATTTTGCTATTCAAAACCACCTTGAGCAGTTGGTGCAGTTCTCTACTTGTATCCCTGATTACCTTGGAAATGAACCCAACATTCTAGACCTTTTTCTAACATCTAATCCTTCTCCTTATACTATTAATCTCTTTCCTCCTCTGTTCTCCTCCGGTCACTTTCTTATCTCTGTAACCTCTTCCATCTGTTCTTGTCTTGCGCTGGAAAAACCTCCTTCAATGAAAGGAAACATTTAAGGCCTTTTGGTGCATCAAGCTGGTCGGACTTTTTTGATTTCCCAAGGAATGATTATTGCTTCCGTGGGAGGGGTCTCTCGGAATGTGCAGAAAGCATTACCGAGGTGATTCTCTCTGACATACAGGCGTACATTCCATTTTCTTTCCCTTCTACTAAACCTAACAAACCTTGGTTTAACTCTGCTTGTTCTCGCGCTATCCGCCGCAGGGATGTTGCCTACAGGGATTACCAGCGTCTTCAAACTCACGCAACTTATATTTCATCCAGGAATCTTGCAAAATCTATCCCTCAAAACACTAAAAACTTTCTGGTTCCTCTTCCTCACGTTCTTTCTGGCATTTTGCAGAAAATGTCATCTCTAACTTTGCTTTTTCCTCTTTCCCTCCTTTAGTGTCTACCGACAGCACAACTGTTGTTTTACCTTCTTCTAAAGTTGAAATCTTCGTTCAAACTTTTGCTTCTAACTCAACTTTAGACGATTCCGGAGTTATAAATCCTTCATACCCCTGGAACTCATTTATGCCTAAAATTATAATTTCTTCTAAATACGTTATTTCTGCTCTCTCTGACCTCAATATTAAGAAGGTGCATAGTCTCGAAGGTATTACTCCTGTGGTTCTCAGAACTTGTGCTTCCGAGCTTGCACCTTCCCTTGGTAAACCTTTTCGTCTTGTCTTTCTACTTCAACCTTCTTTCCTTGCTGGAAAAGTGAGCTCATTCAGCCTGTGACGAAGAATGGGAACTCCTCTTCACCCTACAACTTCCGTCCCATTTCTTTAACCTCCTTTCTTTCTAAAGTTTTCGAATCTATCCTTAACAGGAAGATTTGAAAACGTCTCAATTCTCCTAATCTTATCTCTGATCGCCAATAGGATTTTCGTAAGAAACACTCTACTGCTGATCTTCTTTCCCTTCTCTCTGACTGTTAGTCCTCCGCTTTTCGGCATTTAGGTGAATCATTTGCTATCGCGCAGGACATATCGAAAGCCTTCGAAAGAGTCTGGCACAAAGCTTTGATTTCAAAACTTCCCTCTATCTGTGTCTATCCTTCTCTCTGTGATCACTTTAATTTCCTCTTCGGCCGTTCTATAGCAGCTGTGTAGACGGCCACCGTTCTTCCTTTAAATCTATTAATAGTGGTATTCCTCAGGGTTCTGTCCTATCTACAACAGTTTTTCTGCTTTTCATTAATGTCCTTCTCTCTATTACTTCATCTCCTATCCACTCCTATGCCGATGACTCCACCCTCCATTACTCTTTTTATTTGAAAAGGTCCTTCTCAACAACACTTAATAGACGCAAGAAGGGTGGCTTGGAGCAACTAACCTATGATATATGTCGCATTTCAAATTGGGACAGGGAAAACATGGTCTTTTTCAATGCCTCAAAAACACAATTCCTCCATTTCTCTACTCGACACAATCTTCCACTCAACTATGATATCTTCTTCTAAAGCACACAACTCAAACCTTCATATCTCCTTAATATTCTTGTTGTTTCTTTTTCTAGTGATCTCTCTTGGAAAGATAACATTACTTTTCTTTCTAAACAAGTTTCTAAGAGTTTGATTGTTCTTTGGCGCTTTCAGAATTTCTTTACACCACCCCAGTTGCTTGCTCTTTATAGGGGTGTTGTTCGCCCCTGTATGGAGTATGCTTTCCCCACATATGTTATGATTCCACTTGTACAGCTCTCCTTGAAAAGGTGGAATCTAGGGATTTTCGTCTTATCAATTCTCCTGCTCTTACTGACTCTCTTCAATCTCTTTCTGCCTTTCGAATTGTTGCGTTAATCTCTATATACTATCGCTATTACAACGGACACTGCTGAACTCTCCCTTCGCATACTTCCTCCTTTGAGAAGAGCTCGTGAGACACGCATTTCTCCAAAATCTCATCCTTTCTGTCTAACTCTCAAACCCCAAACTTAACCACTATGCTCAATCTTAAATATACTCTACTGGTAAAATCTGGAACACAATCCCATTATCTGCTTTCCAACTTCCTTTTGTCTTGAATACTTTTAAACGGCGTGTATCTGGACATGTCGGCTTCCGGTCGTGATTGGATTTTTCCCACCACTTTTTTTTCTCCTGCCTTTGCCCACCGGAGAAGATATATATATATATAATATATATATATATATATATATATATATATATATATATATATATATATATATATATATATATATATATATATATATATATATATATATGTGTGTGTGTACAGTGATTGATTGAATAAATGATTGTTGAGTGATGGAAGTGCATGAGGAACAGGATAAATCGCTGAGAATTTGAAATTCCTTCCTTTTGAATGATTTAAAATAGAAAATGAATTTTTTTTTTCTTAATAAAAATTGGATAAAGGGAAACATGAAACTGTTCCAGAAACTTTCGCTTTGGTGAATTTTCAGTAACAGAAACAATATCTATTACAACAGAAACAAAAATTTATTAAAAATAAAAATCTTTGAATTCTGACAACGTTTGCTTAATCTTGCGTCAATGGGAGAGAAATTCACCCTTGGATATTTTTCCTTTCCTTCAAAAGTGGTAATATATTATCTAATCATCCAAAAGCTTTCACCACCTTTCAGACATGGATAATATATATATATATATATATATATATATATATATATATATATATATATATATATATATATATATATATATATATATATATATATATATATATATATATATATATATATATATATATATATATATATATATATATATATATATATATATATATATATATATATATATATATATATATATATATATATATATATATATATATATATATATATATATATATATATATATATATTCTCCATACAACCTAGTAGGCTAGTGCCTGTCATTTGCTACTCCTCCAGAACGTACTTAGGTCCTGTACGAAGAGTAGCTTTGGTATCTTGAGCGGTTTCAAAATCACGTAGCCGGCTTGCTGAGCCTGTCTATACAACTTTCCATTCATTACTATTGCAAGAATTCAGTGAAAAGAACTTGCGAACAGCTGCTTTTGTGAAATTTTAAACATTAGCTGCCTTTATATATATATATATATATATATATATATATATATATATATATATATATATATATATATATATATATATATATATATATATATATATATATATATATATATATATCGTCGATACAAATGCAAACTATAGAATGAAAAAATCACTACTTTTCAGGAAACTAAAAAACACTTAAATGCTCATTATGAATTAGGGTTGGCCGAGCTCCGGAATTTTCCGCACCGCACCGCACCACACCGCACCACACTGCACGCACCAACAAAATGCGCACCGCACCTCACCGCACCAAACTCTAATCTAAGCGCACCACACCACACCGCACCGAAATCAGCGCACCGCGCACCTCACCGCACCAACATATACAATTGAAGCATATATATATATATATATATATATATATATATATATATATATATATATATATATATATATATATATATATATATATATATATATATATATATATATATATATATATATATATATATATATATATATATATATATATATTATATACACTCTCATCCTTTCTGCGTCCAACTCTCCGACCCCAGACTTAACCGCTATGCTCAATCTTACATGTACTCTACTGTCTGTCTTTAATATTCTCGCTATGTCTTTTTCTCGTAAGTCGTAATCTTTCATGGAAGGATCACAATACTTCTCTTTCAAAATAAGCTTCTGTGAGGTTGAATGTTCTGGGGCTCCTTCGAAATATGCTTAGTTTTCATAGGTGTGCTGTTTTCATTGTATATGGAGTACGTTTCACAGATCTGGGATGGTTCCATTCATGATTCCACTCATATATATATATATATATATATAGGGATGGAGTGAAGTATCGGTATCGGTATCGGCAAGTATCGGCATATTTTCCGATACCGGTATCGGTATCGAGCTCTCAGGTATCGGTATCGGTATCGGCTAAAAATGACCGATACCAGATTTTTTTCATCCCTTTGGCTTAATTAAATGGTGTAATGTTTAATTAATATTACGTAATATTTTGAAACGTCATTTCGCGATAATTTTCTTTCCAGAACATTGATATGTTGCTTGCTATTTACTTCTTACCATTTGGTTTGTTTTCTTAAATATTTTATTTTATTTTAATCCTTGATTAATCCGTTAGTAACATATTAAGATGGTAACCAAGGTACATGATATATATATATAGATATATATATATATATATATATATATATATATATATATATATATATATATATATATATATATATATATATATATATATATATATATATATATTTTTATGTCTCCTCCGGTGGGCAAAGGCCAGGAGGAATACCAAATTCCACCGGAGTTGGGAAAGGTCTATAATCATGGTCGATGGTGGCCGACGTGTCCAGACACACGGCGTTTGAAAGTATGCAAGTCAAAGGAAGTTGGGAAAACAGATGAAGGGAGTGTGTTCCAGACTTTACCAGTAGAGTATATGTAAGACTGAGCATAGCGGTTAAGTCTGGGGTCGGAGAGTTGGGCAGAGAAAGGATGAGAATGTGTAGAAAGGCGTGTCGCACGAGCTCTTCTCAATGGAGGAGGTATGCAACGAGAGAGTTCAGAAGAGCAGTGTCTGTTGTAATAGCGATAGTAAAGAGAGATGACGCAACAATTCGACGGGCAGAAAGAGATTGAAGAGAGTTAGTAAGAGTAGGAGAGTTGATGAGACGAAATGCCCTTGACTCCACCTTCTCTAAGAGAGCTGTATGTGTGGAACCACCCCAGATGTGCGAAGCATACTCCATACAGGGACGAACAACACCCTATACAGAGCAAGCAACTGGGGTGGCGTGAAGTAATTCTGAAGGCGCCTCAGAACACCCAACCTCTTAGAAGCTTGTTTAGAAAGAGAAGTAATGTGATCTTTCCAAGAAAGATCACGAGAAAAAGAAACACCAAGAATATTAAGGACAGATGAAGGCTTGAGTTGTGTGTTTTTCGAAGAAGATATCATAGTTGTGTGGAA
>SEYY01002212.1:30000-40000 GCA_009176605.1 Armadillidium nasatum | reverse complement strand
AATAAGAAAAAAAAACTGAAAAAATTTATTGCGACATTTTTGCCACTTGTCCCAACGATTCGTTAGGACAATTTTTGCAGCGTAGAAATACCATTAAATACCATTTAAGTCATCTATGGATGCGGAAAGTGAACGTAGAATGTGAAAGAGCCATAGAGACATGATTCGGAAAAAAATAAACCACATTACTATAAACTACAAAATTTGTCCTAACGAATCGTTGGGACAAGTGGCAAAAATGTCACGACAAATTTTTTCAGTTATTTTCTTATTAGAAATAAGTCTGTGAAGCGACTTTCTTATGCTTAATTGTCTTTTCTCTATTGAAAAATTTTACTCTGACATCTTTGCCACATGTCCCAACGATTCGTTAGGGACAATTTTGCAGCGAAGTAAAACATTTCAGAAATGCATTGACACAAGCTAAGACTTACTCTAGAAGAAATTTCCTAAAACGATCATATTTCTATAGTTGCTACTTTTAAGCACAAGGTTGCTAAGAGAAACAATGCCAATGTTTCTATTTTGGTTACTAGCTCTGTTGCTATTTTTAGCTTTTTTGCGCTTCACAAATTTTTTAGCTTAAAGTTTGCATTTTTTCTAGATAATTTACCTCTTTTCATTACAATTTGACAGGGCTGGTAACCTATTATTTTTACAAAATATAAATTGTTACGTGTGTACTACTTAAAGTCCGAATAACTCTCTTTACTAAAGAAGAATAAAGACAAAGACTATATACAATCTGTAGTGAAAACTAGAGGAACTTTGTGAGAGACTTGAGTCATTTAATAAAAAAAACAAGTGGATGAACCATTAACAAAAATGGATATACTAATGATTCAGTACTAATAATGGTTGATATTAAGAAAAAAACTTATTTGTTTGATGACTGGATGTACTTAGATAAAGCATATGAAGGTAAAGTTATAAAAGAAAATAAGGCAAGATCGGAGACTGTCGTTGAAAAAGGGAGACTGATGCTACGATAAGTGAAATAAGTTAAGACGGATTATCAACTCGAAATAAAAAGATTATTCCAAAAAGTGAAAGGAAAAACCAGTAAGCCATTGATGACAGAAAAAAAATTGGCAAAAATGCTAAATCAATTTGTATTGGTATCGAAAATGTCTCGGCCCTTGAGCGGTGGTACATAAAAAAATATTTTAATTTCAAAAGTGGCTAGATTTTCCTTTTCGTGTTGTTGTGAATGGCATAAAAAAATATTCAAATATTATTGTTAAGCCTCCCCTTCCTCCCCCAGTCCCTCAACTAAACAAAATGAAGAATTTATTGAAAAAAAAACAATATCCTCAAAGAATGCTCACCAAATCCTCATTTAAACTGCACATGTGCATAGTCAGCACTTTTGTGAAGATATGAGTCCTGAACTTGAAGCAAGGACATACGAAACTACAGAATACTGAAAAAACACTAAAGAAGAATTGCAGAAGATATCGTGGTCAGAATAAAAAAAGTGAAAAATGAAAAAAATAAAAACATATTTGAATTATTAACAAAAAAAAAAAAAAATCACACACACACACATAAGAATAGAGCAACCACTGCTTATCAGAAAAAACTATATATAATCTGTTTTATACCAACGCCATCCTAACTTTTCATGCTCGTCAACGTCCAAGGATATTCCTACAATATATATATATATATATATATATATATATATATATATATATATATATATATATATATATATATATATATAGACGATATCACTTAGACGATATGCAGTAGAAGTTCCGAATAGTTTCCTTTTGAACCATCGTTGGAGTAGCGGTTAGCACAACGGACTTCCATCTTTTGGGCCCAGGTTCGATTCCCGAGCAGATATATATATATATATATATATATATATATATATATATATATATATATATATATATATATATATATATATATATATATATATATATATATATATATATATATATATATATATATATATATATATATCAGAGAAGGTAAACGGTCATGCATGCACAGAAAGTAAACGAATTACATTCAAATAATTCCACAAATTATAAGAGAAAATAAAATTGCGGAGCTGCTTTTTACGGCCTTTTTCTCCTCTCCACAGAATAAATAATAATAAAAAAAAAAAGACCCAAGACTGAAAAATTTAAACAATTTTTTTTTTTCAAATTTTTATGTTGGTAAATTTGCTAAAATAAACCACCGTTAAAAAAAAATAAAAATAAAAAAAAAAATAAAAAGGAAAATAAAAAATTTTCAAGTTTCCAAGTCGAGGAAGATAAATAAAAAATATAAAGAAAACAATTTAACGATGCTTCCCACTCCATTAAAACCTTCACAACTAGAAAATTATAATAGCATCAAGCATCAACACAACAACAACAAACAACAACAACAACAACAACAACAACAACAACAAACAACAATAATAATAATTAATAATATAATAATAATAATAATAAATAATAATAATAATAATAATAATAATATAATAATAATATAAATATAATATATTATTATTATTATTATTATTATTATTATTATTTTATTATTATTATTGTCATAATTATTATTATTTATTATTATTATTATTATTATTATTATTAGGGATGGAGTGAAGTATCGGTATCGGTATATGTATCGGCAAGTATCGGCATATTTTCCGATACCGATATCGGTATCGGTATCGGTATCGGCATCAAAAAATTTGTATAGGAGTAAAGTATCGTATCGGTAGTGGTATTAGTTATCGGTATCGGTAGTAGTAGTATCGGCATATTTTCAGGTATCGGTATCGGCTTCGGGGAATTTTTAGGTATCGGTATCGGTATCGGTATCGGTATCTGTAAAAATTTTTGGTATCGCTGCATCCCTAATTATTATCATATTATCATTATTATCATTATTATTATTATTATTATTATTTCATAATTATTATTATTATTTATTATTTTCGATCAATACACCAAGTTGTGTCTCCGAAGAAACTATTCCAAGAATTTTTATCGTTTATTATACCATAACCTGGTCTCCATTAGCAATAAGAAGAAATACTTAGGCTAAATAAAAAGGCCATATTCGTGCAAGAAAAAAATGTGAAGCTCATTATTGCGTGAAGAGTAAGCCTTTTTATCCAAATACAATATTTCCAGTCGGTATGTTTATTTTAGGATATAATTACCCTCTTTAACTAATAGGATCATGTTAAAAAAAAAAATATGATAAATGTAATAAATATATATATATAATTTTCCAACCACTCAAGGGTCATGGGTGTACGGGGGCAGAGTCCCTCACACTGAAAAATTTTCGTGTGCCATGCATTTGCGTCTTCAATGTTTGAAGAGATGTGTGAATAGTATTCCATACAAAAAAAAGCAGATTAAGACCGTTTTATAAGTGAAGCAACTTTATAAGAGAAAGTATTCTTTCAGCTAAGAAAAGAACACATAACTTCTTTAAAAGCAACACGTAACTTCTTTAAAAAGAGCACTTAACTTCTTAAAAAGAATACTTAACTTCTTTAAAAAGAAATCTTAACATCTTTAAAAAGAACACCTTACTTCTTTAAAACAGAACACCTTACTTTTTTAAAAAAAACACCTAACTTCTTTAAAAGGAACACCTAACTTCTTTAAAAAGAACACCTAACTTCTTTGAAAAGAACACCTAACTTCTTTAATCTACTTTATTAACCATTGTGATATGTTTATGTTGAGACCAAAAATGTTTGTTAACAATAAAAATTCATCGCATCAATTATAATATATAATCAGTTGATTCTTTGTCTCCTCTCGTAAGATTTATTTAGAATTTTTGACATTAGTTTCAATGATAACTGAGTTAAAACAATCTTCTGTTAACATATCTTGGTTTCTATAATCTTTCATACCCGAGTGTTACATAATCTGTGGCATCATCGTGATGTTATACCTTCGTATTAAATTGTCGAATATTCTTAACTATTTTTGACGAAGATTATTTTTTAATTTGAAGATAAGTTATGATTGAAGATAATGATCCACAAATCCACACTCAAATTGGTAAGATGTGGATCGAATCCTTCAAATTTTTGGGATTTTTCCCGTGGCGACATTACTGATATATATATATATATATATATATATATATATATATATATATATATATATATATATATATATATATATATATATATATATATATATATATATATATATATATATATATATATATATATATATATATATATATATATATATATATATATATATATATATATATATATATATATATATATATATATATTATATATATTATATATATATATATATATAAAGCTTGTTTCAAAAAAAAATTCAATAATAATAATAATAAAATCAAATAATTCTACGGAAAATACGCTCCAAATTTCACTATAAATACTTTGAGCAGAGATAAAAGAATTGTGCTGATTAAACAAAAACAAAATGGCAAAACAGACAAACAGACAAACAAACAAACAAACAGCAGACAGACAAACATACAACAAACAGACAGACAGACAAACATACAGCAAACAGACAGACAGACGTATCTATGGTCAAGAAATATAAGCAGATAAATGAAATCTATAAATAAAATAGATAAGAAGCTAAAAAGAAAAAGTGAGAAGTATTTTAAGCAATGAGAAGAACAGTTTAATTAAAATAGTTTTAATAACGTATTGAGTGTATATATATATATATATATATATATATATATATATATATATATATATATATATATATATATATATATATATATATATATATATATATATATATATCTTTCAAAATAGTAAAAAATTTAATAATTAATAATAAACTTGGAAACATGAAATAAAATTTATAAAACTTTAATTTAGAACCTTAAAGTTTTTTAATAAATCATATCTTTAAAAAAAAGGAAAAATAAAAGTTAAAAAAGAAATATATTAATTATTACTAATGTTTAGTATCATGTAATAATAATAGTAATATCACAAAGAGTAGATAAATATTTGCTATAGTCTACAACATATAAATAATAATAAGATATCCAAAAATCATGAAGGGGGTAGATAACAGCCAAAAATTATGAAAGGGGTAGATAAAAGCCAAAACTAATGAAGGGGGATAGATAACTATATGTTACTAATAGTGTAGCAAAAAAATTATGAAGGATAAAAGGGGTGAATAACTGTCCCTATAATATTCTTAAACATGATTCTTCAAAGGTCAAGGTCAATATTCATAAAACATCTGTAATATGTCCTACTTTAAAATACTTTAAAATGATTTTTGGAACCTCAAGTTCATTACTAATACCTACAAGATAATGTTTCAAATACCTTGACAGCTAAAACAAATGCTTAAACTGAGAACTCTCAAGAGTGACAGCCAAAAAAAAATAATAAAAATAAAAAAATAATAAAAATAAAAACATAAAAAACAAAAAAAATAAAAACTCGGAATTTTGCACCTTGATTGAGTGAAATTTACAGAATCAAACAAAGTGTTTGCAAAAAATCTGTATAAAATTTGGGGACTGTTCGAGCATACATACATACATACAAACATATATACTGGTATACTATATATATATATATATATATATATATATATATATATATATATATATATATATATATATATATATATATATATATATATATATATATATATATATATATATATATATATATATATATATATATATAATATATATATATATATATATATATATATATATTATATATATATATATATATATATATATATATATATATATATATATATATATATATATATATATATATATATATATATATATATATATATATATATATATATATATATATATATATCATAGTCTACATACATACTTAAATACTCACATACATATACTGTATAGATAAATATACAGATAGATAGATAAGTAGATAGGTTATTATTATTATTATTATTATTATTATTATTATTATTATTATTATTATTATTATTATTATTATTATTATTATTATTATTATTATTACCATTTGGAAGAAGTAGTAGTAGTAATAGCATCAGTAGTGATTTATTTTATATTTCAACAGAAGATATTTATTATTAATATCGGAGGTAGCTCCTCCCCTTTTCATAAAGTAGAAATATTATTATATTTAGAATTGTAGATACCATTAATATTAATTCTTTTTTTTTTTTCTTCTTCTTCTTCTTTTTTCTTCTTCTTCTTCTTATTATTATTATTATTATTATTATTATTATTATTATTATTATTATTATTATTATTATTATTATTATTATTATATTATTATTTTATTATATTTTATTATTTTATTTTATTTATTATTTTTTATTTAATAAGTATTATTAGTATTAGTAACAGTATTATTATTATTAATATTACTATTATTTTATTATTATTATTATTATTATTATTATTATTATTATTATTATTATTATTATTATTATTATCAATAATACTTAAAAATTACATCACATTTTACTTTGAACAAAGACCCAATTACAATGAGAATTTTTCAATACATTCCACAGGCATATATATATATATATATATATATATATATATATATATATATATATATATATATATATATATATATGTGTGTGTGTGTGTGTGTGAAGGTACTCTAAAATGTACTGGTATTCTAATATGCATAAGTATACTCCAACATATAATAGGTACTACTCAAAATTTATTGTTAATATAACAATAGTAAAGATTATATATTAAGTGTGTGTGTATTTTACGTACATATAATAGTAACTCACATGCGTTCACAGATATTACAATACATACACAACATAACATATATCCTAAATACATACAGACAGCTATCATACGTACATGAATATTTCAAACTCTATAAATACTCATAATTATACATTGGTAATTGTATACTAAGAAAGTTTTCATTAATTTACATTGGTAAATTTAGGAAAAAAAGTACCGTTATTTCTTCCTAGGGATCAAACCCATGACTCTCACCTCGCAATATTGAAAACAGATGATCGTACACAACAAAAATTGTCCTAACTATTCCGTTGGGACAAGTGGCAAAGATGTCACAGTTATTTTCAATAGAGAAAAGATATGTTAAGTATAAGGAAGTCGCTTCACCGATTTATTTATTTTCTATTAAGAAAATAACTGAAAAGAATTTGTTGTGACATTTTTGCCACATGTCCTAACGATTCGTTAGGACAATTTTTGGAGTGATACATTTATGTAACAAAAGAGTTTATTTAGGTTATTATATAAAATATTAATTCAAATTTATGTTTAAATTTTGTTTTATTTTTTACCTGCTATAAGCTAACAGGGCTTCTTTGCTTTCCCCTTTCAGGTCCATTTCGATGGCCGTCTTCAGAGTGGTTGCCCAGCCATCCACTCGATTGGCCAAGGTTTTTATTTTGGTCATCTCGGTGGGGAAATGCTCTGCTGAAGAAGGGAGAGAAGCTCTTCTTCTTTCGCTCTTCGGTGACTTCGGCAAAAAGGAAGCGGACTTTATCATCTTTTTCAAATGTTTTAAAGGTTTTAAAGGTCCTTTTGAGGTAATTGAGGAGCGTTCTTTATCTGTCGTGGCACTAGAATCTTGATCCACTGATTCAGAGGACTCATATTCATTTATTGTAACAGCAGAAGAAGCTATGCTTCGATTGCTGCTAATTCCTGACTGTATCCTTAGTGCCATTCTAGGAATACTTCTGACGCAGTTCAAGAAACTTCTAGATCTCGACACGGACGATGAAGAAGGTTTTTCTTCCTTCGTGAAAAGGTCAATGTCCTTTGGAACGCTATAGGAAGGTTCCGGCAGAAGGTGAGATGACGGGCAGTGGGTTATAGCGACTTCCTGAAAAGTGGCTGATCTGCGAGTCATATTCGAGTATCATCTCTCTTTATTTCGATCCTCGTCAGTATAAAATCCCAAATAATGACAAGCTGAAAAAGCTTTACGAAATCTCATCAGTTTCCTTACCAGTATTCAAAATTCCAGTATACTCGTCCGTCCTCTCTTCTTACTTCCAAAGGAACAGCATCTCTTTATAAATAGTCTCGTAGTTACTATAGAAATATATTCAACAAAATTATGTCGCTCCTAGTGACTATCAATCGATCTTTCAATTTTAATCAAACTGCAGTTTTTAATATTTAATGTAGATGGAGAATATATTATACATATATTCATGCACACACAAACTATAAACAAACTTCAGTTTGTAAACAAAAAAAAAAATTTTTTTTTCTCAAAAAATATTCTAAGCAAGAAATAATATTAGTTTACTTAGGTTTTTCTCATAGCAAAAGATTTTCTAGAACAATTCAACAAATACAATTACACTAAACTTGCAAATAAATTCGGTCTTCATATAGAAAAGCATTTTTAAAAAAGCACCTTCAACGAGCAGCAACACAACATCCTTCCTCAACAGCTGAATATATACTGACGCATGAGGAGAATGTTATTGTTATCGCGCAAAGAACCTCTGCCATTGAAGACACCTTGATAAAAATATTTTATTTTCTTTTTCTTTTTTAGATAGAATTCAGAGACATGGAAAATGGGTGCCACTGCATAAATCTAAATCGTTATATATATTATATATATATATATATATATATATATATATATATATATATATATATATATATATATATATATATATATATATATATATATATATATATATATATATATATATATATGTTTATACTTTCTTTATTAAAGCTTAATTAGATGGTTAGGTTATATCTTTTTCTCCTGTTACTTGCAGTACCCTTGGTACTATTATTGTAACTGCACAGCAAACTACAGCTTAAATTTCTCGCCAATCTTGGTACTTGTTTTTAAGTATAGCAATGAATAAGAATGAATTGTGATCACAATTTTTAAATCATAATCTGACTAAATTAATTTTTAAATCAATAATCTGACTAAATTAGATTATTATTTCTTCCCTAAATCCAAGTCATTTCTCAGAAAATGTTTATAGAGTTGCTATTTCCAGTTCACAGCATATATTGTAGTAAATCTTTCTTGCGAGACTTCAGAGACTTTAGAATATTAAAGATGAAAACAAAGTCTTTGAATTCTATAGAAAATATTGTCCAAACTAGACGCTCACTTTTTGCAAATGTATTTTTCATTTTACTGAAGACAAATCATCTGTTTCAAAATGGCCGATTCTTTTTTTTTATCGAGTTTATCGAAATGAAAAACATATAACTTTTTTAACACAAATTTTCTTATTTTAAAGTTTTATTTTAATTTGGAATAAATTTATATTGCCTGATAATATAATTTCAGGAAGCATAATAATGTAATTCAGAAAGTGTTGGTCAGATATAAATCGATAGCATACAGTGAAGCTCAAAAATATCAGGAAAGTATGATAATTTGCATAGTTTCTTTTTTCTCATCAAATAATGCCCCGAATTCCACTTTATTACTATGACACCAAAAAAAATATCTTCATCTTTATTAATTTTGGTAACTTAATTTGGAAGATACAAAAATGTTGCGAATATTTTTAGATTTGATAAAAATTCACTTCACAAATTAAAATATTTTATGTTATGAGCAAAGTGAGTCACATCAATCATTTCGTCTATTTTAATTTAAGTAATCATTTTTTTTCATTTGAAATAAAATTTAATTATACAATAATCATTTATTATTAATTATTTTAATTATCATAACGTTTAAATCTAATTTCATCCCTAAAATTGGTTAAATTATTACAATTACAGTATTTTTGTTAATTAAATTTCATATTTTAATTTTTATATTTATTATAAATATTTTTATCTTCATATTTTGTTCTTAATGTTTGCCAGCAAAACCAGCAAAAAAAATAATCTTATTACTGTAGGCAAACCAACCAGTAGTTGTTACCTTTCTTTCCTTACAAAGTATTATTTAAATATATAACTATTTCTAAAAAAAAAAAAAAAAAAAAAAAAAAAAAAAAAAAAAAAAAAATCAAAGAATTAAAATTACCTT
>SEYY01002212.1:0-25000 GCA_009176605.1 Armadillidium nasatum | reverse complement strand
ATTATTATTATTATTATTATTATTATTATTATATATATTATATATATATATATATATATATATATATATGTGTTTACCATTTTATATTTAATAAAATATTTATTAGCATTATTATCTTATCCCCTGCTAATGATCATGATGCACATACTTGCATTACGGCGGGGTAGTGTCAGGAGTGTGGATCATGTCATTATTGGGGGATATCACTATTTGTTTTTTTTTTGTTTACCTCTCATTTCAGAGGGTTCTTATTGTTCCTTCTGTGTGGAACAGATCCAATTTTATTTTGTAAATAAAAACGAATACCCAAAAGCCTTAGTACTCATTTCCAACCATCCTCAACAAGTGGTCCTCATTTGGCAAACACAGATTGTCCAAACTATAGATTGGTGACATCTGGAGTGAAGATTTGGCACACAGTGGAACCAGGAACACGCAAGTTGGAACCTTCTAGTGGATCAACATATTTTTTTTTTTTTTTTTTTAAAATTTACTTATTTATTAATTTTTAATTTATAATTTTATTTCCATATTCATATCTTTATTTATTACTATTATTAACCATTTTTCATAACATTTATTTTATTCTATATTTTTATCTTTTATATATATATATATATATATATATATATATATATATATATATATATATATATACATTCAAATATTATTTTTTATATATATATATATATATATATCTATAATTATTGTACGTTATAATGTCGGTTAACGAAAACCCCGCGCCTGCTGCATCTCAACCTGCCATTTTTCTTCCTCACTATATCCCAGGGGATGTAGAGCTTTGGCTTCTCCAGTTGGAGACCATTTTCCCAGTATCATACACCTCTGATACTAAGTTTCGAGCCCTTGTACCTCTTCTGCCCCCAGAGGTTCTACGTCAAGTTCAGGATGTTCTCCCTACAGTCCGATTGTCTCCTGATCCGTTCACAGCCATCAAGACAGAGCTGTTGAATAGGGTGGCCCCTTCTCGGGAAGAGAGAATTGGACAACTTTTGAGTCGTGAACCGCTTGGAGCCCGCACTCCAAGTCAGCTCATGGCTCATTTGTTGAGCCAATTAGGGTCAGCGCCGTCCGACACTGAGGCCCTTCTCATCCGAGAGCTCTTCCTGAAGAAGTTGCCGGCAGATGCCCAGGGGATACTGGCGGTTACTTCTCCTTCTACACCCCTTCAGGAGGTTGCTGCTATCGCGGATAGGATCCTCCGCACTATCAATCCTTCCCAGGTTTCTATTTCCTCTGCGACTTCTTCTGCACCTCCTGCTGTCTCTTTACCTCTTTCTCCTACTTTCACACCTTCTACTGTCGCTTCTGCTTCTACACTTCCTTCTTCAGGTCTGGCACAGGACTTACACACTCGCGTGGCTTGTTTGGAGTCCAAGATGGATGCACTTCAAACCTCTCTCAACGCTCTCATTATTTCCATCGCTTCTTCTAACCGCTCTCGCTCTTCTACCCCTTCTGCTCGTTCAGGTGCTCCTCACGGTCGTGCTACATCTCCTTCTCTCAGAAGGGACTCTTCTTTGTGCTACTATCATAGCACATTTGGAGATCGTGCACTTAAGTGCAATCAGCCTTGCACTTACCAGGGAAACCTTCCGGCCAGTCGGTGATAGCTGTAGCTGACACTGGCCTGACTTCCCACCCTTCACAGCAACGCCTTCTTCGGATTTTTGACCCTTTATCAGGTCTTAATTATCTTGTCGATACAGGAGCAGAACTTTCCCTCCTGCCGAAGGCTTACACTTCTATTTCTTCTTCCACCTCTTTCCTTGGTCCTTCTTTATTTGCTGCCAATGGCTCTGCCATTGCGACGCATGGCGAAAAAAGTTTAACCTTGGATTTAGGTCTTCGACGGTGTTTCCGTTGGCTCTTCACAATTGCTGAGGTCTCCCAACCCATTCTAGGGGCAGATTTCCTCTCCCACTTCGGGTTAGTTGTGGATCTGCGCCACAGGCGCTTGATTGACAACTGCACTTCCCTCTCTGCTCAGGGATGTTTATTTTCGACTCCACACTTCAGCATTTCTTCGGTGTTACCTTCTTCACCTTCTACTTCTTCTGAGTTCTCTACCATGCTTTCTCAGGATTTTCCCTCACTCCTTAAGCCTTGCTCTTCAGAAGCCCCGGTCAAGCACAATGTGCAGCATCACATTGAGACCTCCGGCTCTCCAGTTTTCGCTCGTCCTCGAAGGCTCGCTCCTGAGAGGCTTAAGGTTGCTCGTGCTGAGTTTGACCACATGCTTGAACTCGGCATTATTCGCCCTTCGAAATCAGCATGGTCTTCTCCTCTTCATTTGGTTCCCAAGGCTACTCCGGGTGACTGGAGGCCTTGTGGGGACTATCGTGCTCTGAATGCTGCAACTGTGCCTGACAGATACTCCCTGCCACACATTCAGGATTTCACCTCCCATCTGCACGGCTGTAACATATTCTCCAAAGTGGATTTGGTTCGCGCTTACCATCAGATCCCTGTAGCCCCGGAGGATATTCCTAAAACAGCCATCACTACTCCCTTCGGGTTGTTTGAGTATATACGCATGCCCTACGGCCTCAGGAACGCGGCACAGACTTTCCAGCGCTTTATGGACTCTGTGCTTCGCGGTCTTCCTTTCTGCTGGGCATATCTCGATGACCTCCTCATTGCCAGCTCTTCTCCTGAGCTCCACAAGTCTCACCTGCAGGCTGTTTTCACCAGGCTGCAGGAATTTGGCATCAGGGTGAACCCTGACAAGTGTGTCTTAGGTGTTCCATCTCTTACCTTCTTAGGGCACACTATTTCACCTTCAGGAGTTTTTCCTCTTCAGGATAAGGTTTCTGCCATTCGCCAGTTTCCTCTGCCTGAAACACAGCATCAACTTCGACAATTTCTTGGCATGATTACCTTTTATCATCGCTTCATTCCTTCGGCTGCAGCTCTCCTTACACCTCTTACTTCTCTGCTGAAGGGGAAAAAGAGGGGTCAATCTACCAAGGTCACTTGGTCGGATGCTGCTCGGCAGGCTTTTTCTGATGCAAAGTCTGCTCTCGCTGAAGCTACTCTTCTTGTCTTTCCACAGGAGTCTGCTCCCACTCGCCTTCAGGTAGATGCTTCCGATTTTGCCGTCGGGGGTGTCCTGCAGCAATACCAGAATGAGATGTGGGTGCCTCTTGCCTTCTTTTCTAAAAAACTTCAACCTGCTGAGACACGGTACAGTGCCTTCAGTAGGGAACTTTTGGCCATGTATTTGGCTACCAAGCACTTCCGCTATTTTCTCGAGGGACGTTCTTTTCACATTTTGACTGATCATAAGCCTCTCATCTTCGCTATGCAGTCTCGTAATGAACGTCATTCTCCTCGAGAAGCGCGCCATCTGGAATATGTCTCTCAGTTCACCACTGACATCCGGCATATTCACGGCATCGACAACCACACTGCTGATGCTCTCTCTCGGATAGAGATTAACGCAAGTTCTTCTCTATCCCCGGTAGATTTCGAGGGCATGGCAGTAGCACAGGAGTCAGAGGACATCTCTCTTCCTGATTTTACTTCTCTTTCTCTTCAATCTCTTCACCTGCCTGGTATTGCTCGACCACTCGTCTGTGATACTTCTACAGGTTCTCCTCGACCATTGGTCCCTTCCTCCTTCAGGAAACAGGTCTTCCACTCATTGCATGACCTCGCCCATCCAGGGATTTCGGCCACACAGAAGCTGGTTGCTTCACGTTTTGTATGGCCGAACATGCAGAGTGATCTCAAGACTTGGGCACGCGCTTGCCTCTCCTGCCAGAGGACCAAGGTCCATCGTCACACCAAGGCTCCCCTTGGTGAGTTTCTGCCTCCAGGTGAGCGTTTTCAACATGTTCACGTTGACTTGGTCGGTCCTATTCCTCCCTCAGATGGTTGCTCTTACCTTCTCACCTGCGTCGACCGTTTCACTCGCTGGCCGGAGGCTATTCCTATTCCCAACATAACTGCAGAAACAGTTGCTAAGGCCTTCTTAGCTCACTGGGTCTCTCGCTATGGTGTGCCGGAGACAATCACAACTGACCAGGGTCGTCAGTTCGAGTCATTTCTTTGGCGTGATTTTATGTCTCTTCTCGGCACTTCTCGTATTCGAACTTCTGCTTACCATCCTGCTGCTAATGGTATGGTGGAGCGCTTTCATCGGCAACTCAAGGCTTCTCTGGCCGCTCACCCTCGCTCGGAACATTGGACTGAGGCACTGCCTTTCGTACTCCTCGGGATTCGCTCTGCGATGAAAGAGGACCTCCAGTGCACTTCTGCCGAATTAGTTTACGGTTCTCCTCTTCGTCTTCCAGGGGAATTCTTTGACCCTTCGGTTTCTCCTGCGTCTTCCGACCCTTACACTTATCTCTCTCGCCTCCGTCAATGTTCTGCTTCGTGGAAACCTTCTGTTCCACGCCCTCACACTTCCATACACTCTTTCATTCCGAAAGACCTCGCAACATGTACACATGTTTTCGTACGCCTCGACGCTCATCGAGCTCCGCTGCAAGCTCGATATTTGGGGCCCTACAAGGTTTTAAGTCGTCGGGAGAAAACCTTCCTTCTTCAGCTCCCTTGTCGGACGGAAGTTTTCTCTGTCGATAGGCTTAAACCTGCTTTTTTTGAATCTTCCCCGGATCCTCCGGATGATTTTGAAGAGTCTCCTCTTCTCATTCCTGTCGCGCTTCCAACACCACCTGTGCCAGATCGCCCTTCCTCTCCTACTCTTCCTACTCCTCCTTCTTCTTCTACCGACTCACCTCCACCACCTCCTTCGCCACCAGCTCCGCCTGCACCGCCTTCTTCACAGCGTTCTTCTGGTTCTTCCTCTTCTTCAACTGGTGGAACCGCTCTTCGTCCACCTATTCTTCGCACTACAAAGAGTGGCAGAACGGTCCGACTTCCTCTTCGTTTTCGTCTCTAACCGTAGCCATCTTTGGGGGGGAGTTCTGTAGCCAGAGCTCTCCACACTTGTTTCATCGACTATATTTCTATACTGTGGTTTTTCGGAGGCAACACGGTATTGTTCGAAGTGAGAGACTATCGCTTGTTAGGCTTTTCAAAGTACTTCAACCGTTTTTCTTGTGAGTGCCTTTGCAAAATCTGTTATCTTTATTCATCATCGACCTGTTACCACTGTACGATATTCAGACAACATTGTTTTCTTCTTCCATCTGCAGTGACGTTATTCACAGGTAGGCAACATTATAATAGCCTAATTTTTCTATCTTTGTTGTTCGTGTTTTCTAATAGGCCTCGCTTCTACAAGGCCTTAGGTTGCATTTGTGCTCCAATTCTATATACCCTATTCCTTTTTTTCACAGTGCTCTTGCCTTTCTACAGTGACCTCGCCTCGCAATCCTTTAACATCACAGCTACAGCTACAGCTACAGCTATACGGCATTTACTGTCCCAGCTGCTCTGATCCTACTTTTGCTGGCACCTGTTTTGGCAACTTCTGCTAGGTAGGTTGGGATAAGAGAGGACTTCTTTTATTATTATTATTATTATTATAATTATTATTATTATTATATTATTAATATAATATATATATATATATATATGTATGTGTTTACCATTTTATATTTAATAAAATATTTATTAGCATTATTATCTTATCCCCTGCTAATGATCATGATGCACATACTTGCATTACGGCGGGGTAGTGTCAGGAGTGTGGATCATGTCATTATTGGGGGATATCACTATTTGTTTTTTTTGTTTACCTCTCATTTCAGAGGGTTCTTATTGTTCCTTCTGTGTGGAACAGATCCAATTTTATTTTGTAAATAAAAACGAATACCCAAAAGCCTTAGTACTCATTTCCAACCATCCTCAACAAGTGGTCCTCATTTGGCAAACACAGATTGTCCAAACTATATATATATACTATAATATTAAAATTAACACCTGTGGTTTACTCATAGACTTTTACTACGGGTTTACTTCTGTTGGAGTATTTATTTTTCGCACTTTTAGTTTTTTTTTTCAAAAGTTATGTTTTCGTTATTTGATAAAAATAAAGACGAGAGTTGGATATTTCCACAGTTCAAATGGCTAACAAAAAATCACTTTTCTGCAAGAAAAAGAACACCCAAGGAGCCATGTTATCCATTTTGCTCTTCAGTCTATTTACAGCCAACCTGCCCCTCCCACAAATCCCAGACAGCAAAATAACTTATGTTTATTACATCAGTCAGTACACAAGGCCCACCCATATTCACTGCCACCATACATACACTCAAAATTATTTAAACTAGGAAAAGACTTTGACTTTAACAGGGCATCAGGACATGTCTCTCTATAAAAATCTTCAATTTTCTAATCATTACAAACGGGCATCATTCCACCCTCCACCTCTATGTGAAACTAAATATCAGTATCCTACTCAATCCAAAAGGATACATGGATTCTCATATGACATCAACACTGCCTTCTCAACTCAATCTACTGTATGATAAGCTCAGCAAATAGAATACTAAATATATTACACACACTTTCCCAAAAAATATCAAGGAGACTAATCCTAACTTCAATATAAAAACAGTTTAGAAGATTTATCTTGAACTCCACAACCTTGAAAAATAGAAAGATTCCAAAAATTCAAAAATACCCCTCCCAATACTAGGCTCAACTAAAACTACTACAATCTAATGCTTATTAAAGAAAATAAAAATTCTCCTGCCAAGAAACCATCTAGACGTGTTAGGCACAAAACCCTTCGTATCTAGCCAGTTTCCAAAAACTACTCTAAACAGCCCTCATTTTCAACCCTGTATTAAAGCAATATTTTTAGCACCATTCCTTTCCACCAAACAAACAATTCATACAAAATTACTTTTAACAACTACCAATTAACCACCTTTTCAACACCTGCTTGAAATATTCAGAACAAAAGAACCTTCCATGTAAAAAAAATATATATATATATATATATATATATATATATATATATATATATATATATATATATATATATATATATATATATATATATATATATATATATATAGGTAAAGGTGGAGATTGTTTCTGAGTTTCGATTGTTAAAAATATCGAAAATCGAAAATATCCAGAGAAGCCTATCGTAAACAAGAGATTTGCCAGAGGTACGAGGTACTATTACTAGACATAGACACAATTATTATTACCTACTTTTCTAGCAGAACCTAATATATATGAATACCGAAATGCCAAAAAGAGGCCTAACCTACACAAGAATTTGCCGTAAAAGAGACCTAACGTACACAAGAACGTTTGCACGACATAGTAGCCTAGGGCTAATTATAGGCAGGAAAATATCGATTAAAATTGAATATCGACAAAAAAATATCGATATAAAAATATCGAAACTCAGAAACAATCTCCACCTAAGCCATATATATATATATATATATATATATATATATATATATATATATATATATATATATATATATATATATATATATATATATATATATATTGTTCAATGAAATAGAAAGACTGGAGGATGAGCTGAGGTAGAGAATGGGAAGATTTTTAAAGATTGTGGGAATGCTGTATCTGCTAAAGGAGAGAGGAATGCCAATAGAAGTGAAAATACTAATATATAAAACAATACTGAAACCAGTATTTTTATATGGTTCAGAATGTTGGACAATGAATACAGGGTATAAGGGGAGAATTGAAGCTACGAACAGAAATGAGAATAATCAGGCATCAGGGAAGTATCACTGAGAGATAGGATGAAGAGTGAACTGGTGAGGGAGAAACTTTGGATGGAATCAATTTTGGAGTTTGTAGAAAGAAACCAGTTTAGATGGTTTGGTCAGTGAAGAGATTGGAGGAAGGAGAGAGAGGCTGAAAGAAATGCTGGAATGGGAAGACCAAGGAAGAGATGAATGAAGGCAGTGGCAGAAGCCATACAATGAAGGAGCAAGACACTGGAAGAGAAACCAAATGTTTGAAGACATAAATGTATGGATAAGATTCTAGAGGAGTAGCACTTGACAGGCGCTAGCCTACCGAGTTGGATGGTGATATAATATATATATATATATATATATATATATATATATATATATATATATATATATATATATATATATATATATATATATATATATATATATATATATATATATATATATATATATTAGGGATGGAGCGATACCAAAATTTTTACCGATACGATACCTAAAAATTCCCCGAAGCCGATACCCGATACCTGAAAATATGCCGATACTATGCCGATATATACCGATACCGATACCGGTATCGGAAAATATGCCGATATATACCGATACCGATATATATTATAGATATATATATATATATATATATATATATATATATATATATATATATATATATATATATATATATATATATATATATAATATATAATATATATATATATTATTAAAGAAAGCATTTTTTATGGGAATTGAAAATCAAATTTATACACAATTATAAAATTAATATGAAAAATATTTTATTTTTATTTTGGATTTTTAATAATTAAAAAATAATTTTTTTTTTACAGTTTAACAATATATATTTTTATTTCAGGTTATTGTTAAAAATAAATATATTACCAGTAGCATAATAAGAATTAGAAACCTTTTTTTTATAATTTTTTTTTTTTAGAAATAAATAATTTTTTTGACTGATTTGAACTAGAATAGGAAAAAATGTATGTCAAAGTTTTCTAATTTTTATTTTAAAGAAAATACAGAATGGAAATTCTTCCTTTATCATCGTTAGATGCTCTCCTTTCATGGAATGGTCCAGGGAATTTAAAGAACTTTCTCAAGGGACTTCCACCTTTGCATCCAAGATCTCCTCCCACTTCATTACTCGACCAATGTTCTGGGAAAAAATTTAAGACATTGGTTTGCCATGATATGTGCAATGGTTATAAGGATGATAAGTATGTTAGTTTGAATTATATAACAATTAGCCATACAATCTATTTTACTTATAAACTGAAATTTATTTTATGGTTATTTATACTTCCAGATAGTGTCAAACATTCATTAGTACAGTTATAGATATTGAGAATAAAATTATTGTACTCAAGGATTTCTATGTTAACAGAAATTATATTACCATAATTCAAATCTGAACATAGCAATTCAAATAAATCTGAGATAGGAGCAATATTCTTGTAAAACGTACCCATAAAATACTGAGATGCCAACAAAATGAAAGGAATCATAGAAAAGTTACACAAGTTTTATTAATTTGAATACAAACTTGATTTATGAATACCAGAGATAAATTTGTAGGTAATATTTGAACATTGACTATTAGAACACAGTGGTAATATTTAAATTGTCAAGTGTTATAAGTACTTTCATATTTTTAAATACTGATTGCAGGTAGCTTATAACATATTTCTTCTGAGTTTAAATTTAATTTGAATTTTTGAAAACTGTTTGAATTTTTCTTGTTTCATTTTAGTCAGCTTACTAAACAGTTCTTTAACCACAAATATAGAATATATAATTTTTCACAAAATAATGAAAGTTGAATCCAATCAATACTCAAAGGTTTGATTTATCACCTTTTCATTTACCATGCCCAAATTTTTTATGAATGACTTACATCGAGTCAAAATTTATTTTGTTAACAAATTTATCGAAAAACTTGTATTCCTTATATATGAGCTAGTATAAAACACAAGATGGGAGAAAAAAAAGCAATGTTACCTACATTTTAATGGAGTTTTGAGGCAGGATTAAAATTCAGTTTTAGTATTACTTAATGCTGACAAGTGAGTGAACACTTATTCAAACTTTTCTAAGTATCTGAAATGGCAACTAAAATAATAAAAAATTATTAATTTTATTGTTTAACTAAATTTTTTTTATGGATTACTATTTTTTGATTCTATAGAAAATATCAAACTGCTCTTGCCCACATATTATTCATATTTCTGCAAAATTGCAAACCTACTAAACTTTTTATTTGGTGTTAGGCCCAAATTATCACATGAAATAACGTAATGCATCACAGGTTGGTCGGCCATGTTCTAAAGGATACAGTTTGAATAGCTTTGTCAATCATAAATATAATAATTTCAAGTTTAGATTGACCAAATCCATATATAGAAGCATCTCAGTAATGCCCCAGTTATTTAAGCATCCAGATGTCGTATTCTATCAGTATTTCAGTGAGTCAAGAATTTCCCTTCCTCAATATACAATTATTTTTTTTTTTAACTGAATCATGTATCAGTAATCAAATATTTATCTAATGCTGATAAAATAAATAATAAAATTGGTAACATTATGGCATTTTTGCTATTAACAACTAAAAATTTTCGGAATTGGAACTGATTTACTACAGTGGTGCTGATGCTATTAAATATTATTGAATAATAGAGAAAAGAAAAATCCCTTTTTTTCCTCTTTCTCAAAAATTTTGCATTATCATATTTAAAACTATTTCTTATTTTTGACAAATAAGTTTATTTTGAAGTTTTTTGATTTTAATGCTAATTTATAATATATATATGGTTATTACAATCCAAGTATATTGAAAAATAATTTTGCTAACGTAGGTTTATTAGTGCATGAAAAGTAATTATTTTATGAATAGGCAAAAAAATTAATAATAACTAGGTATGTAGTTCAAATAAATGTTATTAATTGAGTGTTGTTTGTTAGTTTTTTTGGGGGGGGTTTTATAATATTAAGAATTATTTTTTCTACAATGTAGCAATTTGCATTAATTTGATGGTAACTTAGATAAATATTTGTTTCAAATGAGGAGTAATTATGCTATCACAAATTTATAGAAATTAAGATTTTGGATAATATTTGAAATATTTTATAATTTTCAGTTATAGTACTATGTTATTGTTTTAAATTTTTTTTATTAGTATATTTTGATGAATACCACATTTTCTAGGTATTGTTTCAGAACTTCCAATTCTCATGCATATAAATTTTGCCACTGGAATGCCATAGATACATTTGTATATTTTAGTCACCATTTTGTTACAATTCCTCCATGTGGATGGGTTTCAGCTGGTCATATTCATGGTGTGAAAGTACTGGGTAAGTACTTTTGTTCTACTGCCAATGAAAAGCCTTTTACATAAACTTTTATATCAAGCTTTTTATTTTTTATTTTTTTAAATATATGTCGGGTTAGTATTCATTTTTTATTACATGTATCACATATTTTTTTAATGTATTACTCTTATCTGTTATGTTATTTATTTTCAGGGACTTTAATAACAGAATGGGATGAAGGAGAAACAATATGGGACACTATTTTAAATGACCCAGCCATTTGCGAACTTGCCTTAAATAATCTGGTTGAAATTGCCCAGACTTACAGGTTTGAAGGATGGCTTTTGAATATTGAAAACAAAATTAATCCAGAGAAGGTTATTTGTTTATACTTTTCATTAACTTGGAGATTTTATATATATATATATATATATATATATATATATATATATATATATATATATATATATATATATATATATATATATATATATATATATATATATATATATATATATATATATATATATATATATATAATATATATATTACCGATTAATCGGGAATTGGCTTTATTTGCCATTTTACCAATTAATCAGTATCGTCTTTTTAAAGATTAATTGGCATAATAATTGATCTTTCTTATTTTTTATATCTTACTTCTCTTTTTTAAAAGGTATCAGATATCAATTTGTTGTTGCATCTCTCACGTGTATTTAAAGATATTCCATAGAAAATTTATGAACCCTATTATCATAGCCTAATATCAAAAATGGAATTATAAAGTAAAAACCTGTACATTTTGTCATTTACATGGCAAACTGATTTTTTGCGAGCTCGTTGATGTTTTCTTTTGTACTAAACATGCTTCCTTTTTCAAGGGAAGAAATAGGGACAATCATATATTTCAAAGTAAGTCTGCTGAAAGTAGGAAGAACTACTTTTGCTTCTCCACAGCAAAAAGGAATTATCATCTCATGGTTTCAGGGACAGATTTTAATATCTCCAATTCCTTTTTCCAGGTATAACTTTTGCATTTCCTTTCCCCTCCCCCACTTGGTATATCTGCACTTCTTCATTCTTTCTTTAACTTGAAGCTAACTCATCAAATAAATTTTTATAGAGTAAGAGATGATCTTTCATCCTGATCATCTGAAGTTGACGAATCTTCTTGTAAATTCTGTTGATTGTTCTGAATCAGCACTTTTCAACTCGAATAGTATCCATTCTGTTATTTTTTCTACATTTTTATTCCTTTAAAATTTCATTTTGAATATATATATATATATATATATATATATATATATATATATATATATATATATATATATATATATATATATATATATATATATATATATATATATATATATATTTAAAATTACTATAAGATTTCCTACAAACATTAGTGGTACAATCTGTACAGTATGAAACATAATAATTTGTAACAATTAAGCGGTAACTGCCAGTACAGAAAGACCGATTAATCGGTAATCGGCCAATTTTCTTATCGGTGCAACCCTAACATAATATATATATAATATATATATATATATATATATATATATATATATATATATATAATATATATATATATATATATATATATATATATATATATATATAATATATAATATATATATATATATATATATTTTAATATTTTTTTTTATTTTTTTTTTTTTTTTTAAATTTTTCTTCCTACTTAAATTTTTAAGTAACTCATTCAACAGTTGATTATAATAAAAAATTGGCATAAAATATATCAGCTTAAAACTTTGCAGATAAAAGATCTCTTATACTTTGCGAGTGAACTGACTCAGAGAATGCGAATCAAAAACTCAGATTCTGAAGTTATTTGGTACGATAGCGTCACTATAAAAGGCGAGCTTAAATGGCAGAATGAATTAAATGAGAATAATATGTAAGTAACTGACGTTTTGTTTACTAAAATTTAAGTTTCAAGTAAAGTAGTAGTTCTTGTGTTTGAGAAGAACCTTTTTGCTTTAAAAACCGCATGTTCTGTATACAGTATTCTTCAATTGGTTTGAAGAAAACGTACTGAAGGACCTAAAAAGGATCCTAAAAGAATCCTATGTAAGATAATACCTTTGCTCCATGACCTGAGTAACTAATGGAATAGTCAATACTTAATAATTTACTTAACTGTCTTTAAAATTAAAAAGTGTTATGTACCTAAATTTATTTTCTTTATATATATATATATATATATATATATATATATATATATATATATATATATATATATATATATATATATATATATATATATATATATATATATATATATATATATATATATATATATATATATATATATATATATATATATATATATATATATATATATATATATATATAATTTCCTTAACACTATTTAGATTATCTCTCTGTAATTAATTTGCCATTATTTTATGAGCTCTCAAAGTGCTGGGCATATGATAATGACTTTTTGTCGGGTGTTAGTTTAGTTGGTTTAGTCAATCTTTGCAGCCAAAGTTTATGAAGTTAAATGTGAATGTTTATATGTACATCAGTGAACTATGTCAAGCTTTGCAAAATAGTAAAAATCTCATCATTTGGGTATTTTGATAAAGCAGTGAAACTACGATTGTTGTCAATATCAATGGCAGTATATTTAAATGCGTATACTATAGACGAAGCAGTCTATTTCTGTTATTCAGTTGATGTTGTTAAGTGGATAAGTAAGAACATTTTTAATATTGTATCAAGACTTTTAACATTTTGATACTGAAAAGTTTATATGAAATTGATTGAAAGAAGGCTACCACTCTGTACCAAATCATTTGAGGAATTAAGCAAATATATGTCCATAAAAGAAGTTATGAGATGGAAGTATAATTGTGTAATGAAATGATTTCCTAATTGGATCACGAAGATAAAAGTAAATTTAGTGAATTATTGATATTGTGCGTGTGAAGGAGTGTTAAAATGTTTAGTAAAGAAGAAATGGCCGAAAGTATTTAGTTGAAATACAACTCGATGGATATGAGCACATTCAAAGAAAGTCAAGCATACTAAGCCTAAATTTCAAAAGATTTTTATTGAATAAAGATTTTAGTGAATAGCTTGAAATCTTTAATCTCTCATGTATCTTGATATTGTCAGCAGCATGAATAGGGATTTCAGATAGCTTGAAATACTTCGTTATTTTTATTTGTAAATTTTTTTTAATAATAAAAACGAAAGCTTGGGTAAAGATTTTCATTTATTTGTGTATAAACATAAAATGTATTCATACTTAATTTGTTAAACAATTGATGAAGTCACCAAGTCTGGAAAATGACTGAATATAATAATAATAATAATAATTCACATAGCCTTCTTTTTTTTTTTTTTTTAATTACACTTCTAAAACGTAAGAGGTGTTTAAAAACATTCTCGCAAACTCTTTGTAGAGCTTTCTTCAATTCGTGCAATTCAATTTTTCTTAATTATACTTGGAATGAAGACCACCTGAAGCGTAGCGTCCAAGTCGCACAATCTCGTCTTACAGATGTTTATGTTGGCGTGGATATGTATGGAAGAAATTTTTATAAAGGAGGAGGTTTTAACACTAATAAAGTGAGACTTAATTGTTAAATTATCTAAACTAATAATTTTTTTTTTTTTTTTTTTTTTTTTTTTTTTGCCTGTCTAACTGAGATTTCAATTTGGAATAATAAAATAATTAAATACGTTCATATTATCATTCATAGAAATTATAAAGAGCTTGCCTTATTTTATTTTTTAAGGCTTTTGAAGTTATTAGAAAATACAACCTTTCGGCTGCCTTATTTGCTCAGGGTTGGACTTACGAAGTTTTAGGGGCTCAAAATTTCTTTTCTAACGAGAATATAATGTGGAATAGTTTAGAGCCTTTTATGCAGTATCACGGGCCATCATCTCTTCCTCTTACGACGTCATTTTGTCAAGGTTTCGGTCACAACATGTTTCGGAATGGGAAAGTAATTGCTTTTATAATACTATTACTGCTACCAGTTATTATTATTTATTGGTTTCCTAATTTTTATAAAAAGAAAAAAGAAAATCGGATAAATATTATTCAGTATTGAAGTAATATTTTTAAAATATTTTAAAATAGGTTCTCAATGACGGAAAGTGGTTTAATTTAATGAAACAACAAATACAGCCGATTTGGGAAGAGGTTTGTATTTTTGTTTTCTTGTATTTTGTATAATTTTCGATCTTGATATTTTACATCTTTGTTTTTAAAATATTTCAAAATGTAAAGGTTCTTCGTCTTCAAACTTAATTTTACCTCACTTTAAAGTACTGTCAATATCATTAAAAGTTTTGTAGTAACGTGATTGTATTTGATTTGTAAATGAATTTGTTCAAACAGTTTTTCTGTAATTCCTAACTGATTTGACTGTTACCTTTTTTTTATAGGTGTTTCGGTCCAGCTCAAATAGGACCAGTATAACAACAAATGAGGCCTACAATGGTGGGTCCTGCCTTTCTGTATGGGTGGACGAATTGACCAAAATAAAGTAAGTTAAAAAACTGAAGAGATGTTAGAGTACCATGAATATATTAGGTTATTCTGATACTGAAATTATTTTTAGGCTACTGGTATGTCAGATTTCAATCACAAATATTACTGAATTCACATTTGCTTATCAATGTAGAGGGACCATCAAATATGTGGCATTTACCTTCTCACACAAAGTCACAAGTGAATGTGGAGACGACGAAAGGTCAGTTTTAGTTTATAGCTCTTTGTGAAAATTTTGATTTATGCTTTCGGAATTTTATTTTAATTTAGTAACTGATTCGTTGAAAGAAACTAAATAGTATTATTACTGCCAAAGATTTTAAACAAAATAATATTAAATAACATCTCTACTTCAAAGAGAAGTGATTATGGTAGCAGAAAAAACTGAAGAGAAAGGAGAAGGTGCACAAGTTGATGACTTAGCCAGTACAATCTTGTCCCCCAATTCCAAAGATGAAAAAAATTCATGGTCAATTAGGTAAGTAATATTTTTTTTGCGATGCATTGAAACTTTATAAGTCTCTAAACCTGTATGCCCATTAGTAATTTGATCCATATAAAAGAAGCAAGCAGTGAAAGTATAAAATATAACAATCGATCTTTTTACTTAATTATAAACCTTACTGACAGTTTTGTGACCCTTTCTAACGAAAAAATTATCTCCACAATAAATTAGGCACATGATTTATTTTATTTTATTTTATTTTTTTTATTTTTATTTTTTTGGATTTAAGGACATTTTTGTTACCAGTCATATCAGGATGCTTGTGTGATTTTAAACTAGTTCCTCAGGGTACCTGGCGTTGTTTTCTTTGGTGAAGTTTCGATTAGGCATTTCTTTCCTTAAGTGTGTTCAAAATAGATGTTCTAGTATTCTTAGTTTTTAAGAGAAAGAAAGATTAACTTTCAGCATCAAGAAGCGTGTTTACAATTTTCAATTTGTTAATTTTATCAAAGATTTTATATTTTTTCAATTTTTCACTGGTGTAATCAAAATAAGCCAGTAAAAATTATTCCTTTAGATGCTAAAAATATTTAATAACCTACAATAATTCTACAATACATTCTGTTATATTTTCAGCTTCATTTTTTATTATCTTAGTGCAAACCTTTTATTAATGAATTTAATTAATTGTTAAATTTTATTAAAGTTTTTAAAGTGTATTTTTAATATATTTGATCTTAAAGGTTTCCTCTTCTGTCTTGTTCAGTTTTAACTGCCTCGAACAAAGCCTTGAAGTTTCCAGCACCATAACCCTAGAAAGGAACAATATTACATTTTTACTTATCCATTTAATAAAATATAAATAGGTAAATTTACAGAATTTATGAATTTAGATTTTACATTGTGTGTGTGAGGTGATTATGGAGATTAATTAAAAGAACACATTTACAGTGAATAATCCTAACATACGTTAGATAGTGTTATTGCAAGTTTTGAAATATACCTTTTTCACTTTTAACTTTATCATATGCTTGCGAGTATGTATCTGAAGATTTAAATACTGGAGGGATTCTATTTCTTCTGGATAGGGTTGAGTCAAAAGCTAAAAGATTAATTAACTGTCCCCTACTTTCAAAACTCTTGACCCTCTGTCTCTGCGACGTGTTGTTGGCTCGCTATCTCTTTTCTATAGATGCTACAATGGCAGGTGCTCGAGGGAATTAGCCTCTCGCATTCCTCCATCGTTGCGTCGTCCTCGCTGCACAAGGGGTGCCCTGCTTTCCCACCAATTTTGTGTTGGACGTAGGAAATCCCAGGCTAGCCCGTTATGGTACCTCTTTCTTTCCAGGCACCTCTATTCTATGGAACTCTCTACCTTCATCTATTTTTCTTCCTGTATTTAACCTTCCACTCTTCAAGGCTTCCGTCTGCGCCCACCTGAGGGCTGCGCGTTAGGTGTGTGTGCCCCATCCTTGAAAAGGGCTCTGCCCGTGAGTGGTGGCGTTCTGTAAAAATAAAAAATTTCTAGTTCTGTAAAAATAAAAAATTTCTAAAAGAATGATAAGGCATTTGAGATTAATTATTAATATGCGAATGTTCTGCATATTTTAATACAATCTACAGTATATCTTGTAAATCTGGATGAAACTATATAAAAAAAAGGAGTAGATTGCGATATACCATATCCATGTAGCTTATCTTTGTCAAAGGTCTGTAAGTGATGTAGGAAAGATGAGATCATGCATTTATTATTTACTAGAATTCACTACATAGGAAATTATTAAGAAAAGTCTTTTTTTTTTTTTTTTTTTAGTAAACCAAGAATATTTCAAGTTTATTTTCTTATATCTAATTACAGTTACTTTCTCAGAACCATGTCTAAATTGGAATAGAAGTTAAGCTTTGTATTCTCATTAGAAATCAAAAACTGTATGGCACTATACCCAAATCGTCGACAGGTCAAAGGGCAGACACTTTTGAAAAAAAAAAAATGTGTCGATCACTTTTCTTTTCAATTTCAACATGTCGACGTTTTGGACACGTGAAAAAAAAAAATGTGTGTACTGTTTGACCAACATCAAATTTTTTTTTATATCGATACAATCGGTATGCAAGCCTATTTTTTTTTAATTTTATTGTTATGAGTATATTTTTTTTAATTTTTAATATATTATTTTGCTAGATGCATGGCACACGAACATTTGTCTACGGCGTACCCAGCGACCCGTGAGTGATGATGATATCTTTCGATTAATCGATATCTATTTATAGTGTCGACGATTTGGACAAGTTATAAAAAAAGTTGTCGGCCCTTTGACCTTACGAAAAAAAGTTGTCGACGTTTTAGACAAGTGAGAAAATTTTGTTATTGACGTGTCGGCCCTTTGACCTGTCGATGATTTGGAGTATTCCCCAACTGAATGCATTTAGTGACTGATAGAATCTGGCCACTTGCTAATAGTTTTATAGTAAGGTGGCCTTTGTAGCTTTATAGAAAAATGACTCTTGTTATATACTTACGTTATGGTTATGCCTTTGAATCACTTCCAAAAATAGAGTTGGTCTGTCTTGCATATTTTTTGTAAATATTTGTAGGAGATAGCCATTGTCATCGTAGTCGACCAAGATTTTGAGTTGTTGAAGAACACTAAAATCTTCCTGAATCTTAACTGGTGATTTTTTGAGCTTCTCTCTTAGTTGTTCATAATACGTGTCTGGAATAGTTATGAATTCCATTCCTCTTTCTCTCAAATTTTTTATCTGGGAAAAGAAAGTTTCATTTTTCAAAACTTTTTAGATTTTTGTATAACTTTGAAAACTTATAAAATTAATTTTTAATCTAACTCAGTTAAGTTGATATTACTTTACAGAAATTGGGAATGTAGCAAGTACTAAAACTAATAATTAATGTTCAAGTTAATAGCTCTATGGAAAAACTTTTAAAGATATTTTAAAAAATCTTGTTTCTTTTTGTTCTTACCGAAGAAATGATATCATTTGAATTTAATGCTATATGTTGTACACCAGCTCCCCCATAATAATCAACATATTCCTGAATTATGCTCTTTCTTTTCCCGGGTGCAGGTTCATTTATTGTCATCTGTGAAAAGAATACAAAGTGATCAGTACTGATCATTAATTTATATTTTTAACCGTTGAAAAATTGTTGACTTCTGTACCTTAATTGTCTCTTCAAAATTTGTCACAACAATTGATCTTAAAGACGAATATTCGGTGTGAATTTGACTGTCATCAACAGACCAGAACCGATGAAACATGAGATTCTTTTCATACCACTTGACCACATCTTCCATTTCCAAGTCAGGCTGATTACCAACAACATGATCGATGAATTCCAGTCCTGGTTTAGGCCTAAAATAAAATTTTAGCTTACGAATATAAAAGAAGTCTTAATAAAAACCGAAATTTGGTTTAGCAAGGTAGGTGTATATACTCACAATACATGTATTAGTGGATCTGGTGCCTGTATTGGTTCTTTAAACCCTGGAAGAAAAGACCCTTTATAATTGCAACGTTCCACGAAAGTATGAGTCGTATCTCCATACTGAAAAAAAGATAAAAATCAATCACTGAAAATTTAATATTTTAATTCCATATGTTCCTTCTTATTGGCATGTTACAGACCGTTTGAACTCTTCCGAATCGGTACGACTCCATCTTCATCCTTTTCTTCCCAAATATCTTTCACAATAACAGCCCCTCTTCTTTTTAGCCATCTATAAATGTAAATGATATTTTGTATTAATTAATATTCTGGGTTACGAAGCACACATTAAAATGGAAAATATTTTTTTTTTTTACTTTTCATTATTAAAATCATTTGAACTCATTGTTGACGAGTATCTACTTACAAATCATTAAAACTATCAAGTTGAGTCCTTAGACTTACCTGCATTATGCCGTCTAAGTCTTCTACAGTAAAAGCGATATCCTTAACCCCATCTCCATGAGTCACCAGGTGATCTCCCATTTCATGATTGCCAGGATTTAAGGCAGATTCGAATACGAATATAATCTGTTGGATATGAATATTACTAGAAAAAACTAAGACAAAGAAATAAGATCAATAATAATAGAACTTTAGACTCACCCTGTTTTGTTTCACAGCATGGGAACAAACTTCTCTCGAACCGGTTTCCAAACCTCGATAGCCAAAAGGCTCAAACCCAAGTCGCGACACATAATAACTTGCCGCCTGATATATATATATATATTATATAATATATATTAATTATATATATATATATATATATATATATATATATATATATATATATTATATATATATATATATATATATATATATATATATATATATATATATATATATATATATATGTATATGTATATATATAATATGGTGTTTATCAAATATATAAAGTGCATTATGTTTATTCTGCACTTTTATAGTATATATTTGATAATGAAAAAGATAAAAACCCAAAGAAATAAAACATTAAAACAGACCTGAAAGAGGGAAGGCTGTGTCCTTCTGAAAGACTTGTCTCTGTTTTAATGTTTTATTTTCTTGGTTTTATATATATATATATATATATATATATATATATATATATATATATATATATATATATATATATATATATATATATATATATATATATATATATATATATATATATATATATATATATATATATATATATATATATATATATAAACTTACCTGCTTAGCATTTCCAACCCAAAATCTTAGGTGATCAAAGTGTAGAAACTTACCAACTTCAGGCTTTGAAAAAAAAAAATTTTAATTATTATTATTATTATTATTATTATTTATTTTTATTTAATTATTCATAGTAAGAAAGGCAATTTATTTTTATCAAGAGACACTTACTTTTGGGCCTTTATCTGTGTATGATGTCTGAAAAGAAAAGAAAAAAAAATAAATATATATATATATATATATATATTATTATATATATATATATATACTGTATATATATTTTATATATATATATATATATATATATATATATCGGTATATATAATTATATATAATATATATATATATATAACAGGCACATTATAAAAGTTGGAAACTAATGTTAAATTAAAAACAAAAACAAAAGTGCGGACAAAAAATTACATAAAATAAAAATAAAAAATTAATAGTAATTTAAAACTAAATTTAATATGAACACTTACCATTCTTAAATGATATTAAAATACAGTATTTATTTAAATAACACAAAACAATTAAATTTATATTAATTTCGAAAATTAATTAAAATTATAATAATAATAATAAAAAAATAATAATAACTTTATAATTGTTAAAACTGAAGATTAATTTATCAAGTGAAAAGACTAAAAAAATTCCGGTTTCGAACTTCACGAGACATCCACTCGCGGCGGCTTGAACAACTTGAGTGGTCAGGTACTTGGTTAATTCTATCTTTTTATCACATTTGCAAGGATATATATATATATATATATATATATATATATATATATATATATATATATATATATATATATATATATATATATATATATATATATATATATATATATATATATATATATATATCAGAGGTGGGCATAAGCGCAAAGGACAATTTGCGATTTTATGTTTGAGCGAAATTTCGAAAATGTGCGCTTTTGCATTTGCGCTCAGCATTAAGAGCGCAATAGCACAAATTTTCGCTCTATCTAAATATCCGCTTGAAGAACACAATGCTCTTTGCCAACTTAAACATCGCCGTTGCATTTCCCACAGATTAAACATCTTGGCTACAAGGGATGTTTCGAAAGTTCTTTGCTAGTCCTCTGGTGCCAAGGAACCATTTAATAACACACTTGCACAAAGTAAAGGCATTGTGGAATGCCCAAAATAGGAAAACTACAAGTGCTGCCAGAATCAAGAAGGAGTTGGTAACAAAGCTTAAAACACCAAGTATTACTCGCTGGAACTCCCTATACGATTCTATGAAAGACCTGCTTAAGAACCTTGATGGTAGCATGACACAAATCAACAACATTTGTATGAGAACAAAAGCCTTGTCTTCCAGTATTTAATAAAACTGATAAAGAGGTAATTGCTGAGTACATCGAAATAATGACGCCTATTGCTGTTAGGATGGATATGTTGCAGGATGAGAAGAATGTGTGCGTGGAAGTTCTATTGCCTAACCTCTTCCTCCTCAAGGACAATCTCGTGGAAATGCAACGAGAGATGCAAAAATTTAACTATGCCAAAAACTTAGTCAACTATTTGCTAAAGCAACCAAAGCCAAACAAAGGGAAAGAAAAGGGCTTTGAACCGAGGTTCAACAGTATCTTTGATGATTTTGATTTGCTTATGGCAACAGCCCAGCACTTTCACTTCAAACTCAGTTCTTTGAGTGGTACAAATGTATTTGAGTTCTTGTTAGAAGGCTTCAGAAACTGAAGTTCACACCACCCCCCATTCCAGCTCAGGATGGAGTCAAGGCTCTGACATTCAAGACCAAAGATAGCCATGGCATCCAGCAAATTTTGAAAAATTTATCTTTATGGAAGGGAATATGACCCTGTTCAGAATGTGAGAGGAGAGCTACGAGGAGGAAGAGATCATAGATAATTGAATAAATAAGATTAAAATCTTTCTCATTTTTTGTTATATATGAGTGCATACTTCAAATAAAAGTTTTAAATAATTTATCTTTACATATTTGCGCTCTTTAAATTTGCGCTTTAAAACAAAATTTTAATTTGCGGACATGTGCGCTTTTGCGTTGGCGGACTAAATCTTTGAAAAAAATATGCGCTTTTGCACTAAGTTTTTCCAATTTGCGCTTGGCTTGCACTCTAAAGTTTAAAATCTGCACGCCCACCTCCGATATATATATATATATATATATATAATATATATATATATATATATATATATATATATATATATATATATATATATATATATATATATATATATATATATATATATATATATATATATATATATAAAAAAAAATTGTCCTAACGAATCGTTGGGACAGGTGGCAAAAATGTCACAACAAATTTTTTCAGTTATTTTCTTATTAGAAAATAAATCGGTGAAGCGACTTTTTTTATCCTTAACATGCCTTTTCTCTATTGAAAATTTTACGTGACATTTTTGCCACTTGTCCCAACGATTCGTTAGGACAATTTTTGCTATATATATATATATATATATATATATATATATATATATATATATATATATATATATATATATATATATATATATATATATATATATATATATATATATATATATATATATATATATATATATATATATATATATATATATATATATATTATATAATTTAAATAATTTTTTATAATTAAATTTTTTTTTCCTTTACGGTAGATATAAAAAAAAATAAAGAATAGAGTAATTAAAATAAACAAATTTGAATGAAATTTTTATTAGGACGTATGACATTTTTTTGGCTTTTGTTTTTTACTTTTATGACTCAATGAAATAAATAAATTTGATATAATGATATATATATATATATATATATATATATATATATATATATATATATATATATATATATATATATATATATATATATATATATATATATATATATATATATATATATATATATATATATATATATATATATATATATATATATACAGGAGTGGCAAGACGCCTGTAATTGAATGGTAGAGAGAATGAAAGTGATGGGGGATCTAAGAGAAGTATGGAAGAGAGAGAGATTTTCGATGGAAATATAGGTAAAAATATTTGAGTGTATGTGTTTGCCGGCTGTAATGTATGGATGTGAAACTTGGATGGAAAATGCTCAGACGAGAAAAATTTTGAATGTGTTTGAGGTGAAGTGACTGAGAACGATATGTGGTGCGAGAAGGGTAAGTAGGATTAGAAATTGAAAGAATAGGGAGATGTATGGATGGAGGAGAGGTGTGGTGAATAGAGCAAAGTAGTATGTACTAAGATAGTTTGAACATGTTGTAGAATGAATGGGGAAAGGATGATGGGTAGCGTACTTAGATCCGAGGCGGAGGGAGAAAAGGGAAAAGGAAGGCCAAAGTGGAGATGAAAGGGTGTTATAAAGGAAATTTTGAGAGGAAGGAGTTTGAGGTTGGAAGAGGGTAAACTTGCGGAGGACAGTTGAGATGGAGGGAGGTGGTGAGGGGGAATGAGAGGTATGGATGAGTATGCTTGTGAGGGAATTGTGGAGGGTACCACCCTAAGTACAGTAGTAGTTCTTGTGTTAGAGAAGAACCTTTTGCTTTAAAATCCTCATGTTCTGTATACAGTATTCTTCAGTTGGTCTGAAGAAAAACATACTAAAGGACCTAAATAGGATCCTAAAAAGAATCCTATGTAAGATAATACCTTCGCTCCGTGACCTGAGTAACTAATGGAATATTAACAATTTATTTAACTGTCTTTAAAATTAAAAAGTGTTATGTACCTAATATATATATATATATATATATATATATATATATATATATATATATATATATATATATATATATATATATATATATATATATATATATATATATATATATATATATATATATATATATATATATATATATATATATATATATATATATATATATGATTTCCTTAACACTATTTAGATTATTTCTCTGTAATTAATTTGCCATTAATTCATGAGCTCTCGAAGTGCTGGGCATATGATAATGACTTTTTGTCGGGTGTTAGTTTAGTTGGTTTAGTCAATCTTTGCAGCCAAAGTTTATTAACGGTGGCCGTCTACAACAGCTGCTATAGAACGACCGAAAGGAAATCAGAGTGGTCACACAGAGAAGGATACCATAGGAGGAAAGTTTAGGAATCAAAGCTAAAATATATAATGCTATAAAATTGCTTGAAAATAACTTTAATAAATTAAAAATAAAATAACCAAAATGCTACAGCTTTTATTTTTGTTTAAAAATTTTTTTTTTCCAATCCTCTATTATTTTATTATTATTATTAAT